>WTSP01007431.1:53733-76792 GCA_025331215.1 Actenoides lindsayi | reverse complement strand
GAAACATCCTACTGTTTTTCATAACACTGGTGAGAAAGGTAGGATTCTCACAGAATATTGTGAGAATCAGAGAAAATTCCTCTGCTAGCAGCTTTTTAGCATCCACAAAGACTCTACCACCTCCCTGGGCAGTCTGTTCCAGTGCTCTGTTACCCTTACTGTGAAGAAGTATTTTCTCATGTTCAGGTTGAACTTCCTGTTTTCCAGTTTATGGCCATTGCCCCTAGTCCTGTCACAGGACACCACTGAGAAGATCCTGGACTCATCTTTCTGACACCCACCCTTTAGATAGAACATCCTCCCTCAGTCTCCTCTTCTCCAAGCTAAACAGACCCAGCTCTCTCAGCCTTTCCTCATATGGTAGGTGCTCTGGACCCTTAATAATCTTAGTGGCCCTGAGCTGGACCCTCTCCAGTAGTTCCTTGTTCTTCTTGAACCAGGGAGCCCAGAACTGGACACAGTACTCCAGGTGAGGCCTCACCAGCACAGAGTAGAGGAGGAGAAGGTCCCTTGACTCACTGGCCACGATCTTCCTAATGCATCCCAGGATGCCATTGGCCTTCTTGGCTGCGAGGGCACACTGCTGGTTCATGGCCATCATGTTGTCCACTAGGACTCCCAAGTCCTTTTCCCCAGAGCTGCCCTCCAACAGATTAGCTCCCAACCTGTACTGATAATCTGATACAGATCATCTCTCCGATACAGATCATTGCCTTGTTAACTAACAGCTCAAACTCAGAGGGTTCAGCTCCAAAAGGCGTCCATATGGGAACATTCAGTGAAATCCAAGGACTGTGTTGCAAACAGCTGGCAAATATACATAACCGCAGGCAAGACTACAAGCAATACAGCAGTGAGCCCCACAAATTCAGTATGGATAGTGTCTTTCATAATGTAAATGTCCTCAGTGCTTTGCAGCAAGAAGCTATAAATGTTTTATAACATTTTAATTGAAAGCACACAAAACTAAAATTATTTGAAAGAATCCATGAGTGTATAGTCAGTTGAAGAGACAGAGAAGCAGATTTGTGTCAAATTCCATTAAAAACCATACATTGAATGGCTTGATCTGGAAAATCTTTGAATTGCACAAAATAGGCCTGGAAGACACTCATGTAGCCTACTGCTCATGTCCAGAGCAGGACTGAAGAAGCTCACAAGACTGTCTTAACCATTGCTTAAAGCCTCCAGTGAAAGTGTTCTGGGATCAACTTGGGCAGAAAAAACCTCTTCCTCCATGGAGAAGTTCAAAAGTTCAAGGTCAATCTACAGTACACCAAGAGGAAAATCAGCTATGTGAGGTACCGTCACCAAACATTTTCCACCACCATCTCTGGCTTTTGCTGTCTCTAAGTTCGGTTCAGAGAAGCCTTACTGAGTATTCATCAGATGATGATTTATCTTCATTGGTAGGCATACCAAGGACTGCAAATGTTCTCAATTGAGGAAACCATACCAAGAAAAGGGCTTTCTATCTAGAGATAAATGTGTTTTGTCTGTAAAGCTCAAAAAGCACAGTAACATTCAAATCCAGTTTTCATCCCTGGAGGAAGCCTGTGGGTCCCCTGGGGTGGTGCATGACAGATTAGATCAGTCACAAGGGACCACATCCGCTCTCACAGAGAGACGATTTGCTGTGATAGATCTCAGCTATCTGATATCTATCACAACCTATCCTAAAGAAAAAAGGTGTGCAGTGGTAAAACCAGCAGATTTTAAGGTAACTTGCATAGCATAGTCCGTATTTCCTAATCTGACAAATTAGTAATGATTACATGTTTCAGAATTGTACTACAAGTAACTGCTATTATTATACAAAGTGCCCTCGGTCTTTATATAAGTAATAAGGGATAACGACTATCTAGCAAACATGCTGTGCTCTATTCTTACTGTCAGGTTTAACTGACAGTCTGTTTCTTGCCCTGCCTCTCAGGCTGTGTAGCTGCTCTGTCCTGTATGGGGCTGGACTGCAAGTTTTACTCTAGTCTGAATACAGTAACTGAAAATAGATGAGTTCAATATGGAAGCTCTGCTAGTGATTTCCCAAACTATGCATGTTTTGCTCTTCAAGCAAATTTGGTGGGCGAGAAGACACAAGCCTTACTATCTTTACTAGGGACACCATTACTGTGGACATCTTTACAAGGCATTATGCTACGCACTTTGATTGCAGGCCTCTGGGAATATCAGAACATGAGAAAATAGGAGTCACTGTACTGAGTCAGATCACCTCCAGCAGTTTCCTGCCTTTGCAAGTGGTCAAGAGCATTCTTAGGGAAAAGTTTTAAACATTAGGGGCAAACATATAATGCTACCTCCTTGAACATTTTATTATCTGCCAACAGTTAGCAGGACAAAATCTTAGTGAGACAATAGTCACATCTTTATGTTCAGTAGCCCTCAATGGATTTTTCTTCCATAAACTTGCCCTGTTTCTCTCTGAATCCACATAATGTGCTAGTCAGCTCTTGAATCCACGAGACACCTACAACAGCCTGTGGTATGGTGCTCCTTAGCTCAGTCACGTCACATCTGAAAAGCCATCTCTTTCTGTACACTTTGAACTTGTCATTTCTTAGCTTCATTTGATGTGCACTAATCCTTTCCTTGGAAGAGACAGGGAATAATAATTACCTATGTACGCACTTCAGACTGCTCATGGTTTTACAGATCTCTATCATATATCCCCTCAATAGCCCCTGAGGTCTCCTAATCTGCTTAATTGTTCCTTGCAAAGAAGTTGCTCCACACCTTTATCATCCTTGTTGCCTTTCTCTGAGCCCTTCCCAGACTTATTATATCCCCTTTGAGACACAGGGAGCTGAACTGTACATCAAGATGTGGTATTTATATAAAGACATACTGTGCTGGTTTTGACTGGGATGGAGTTAATTTTATTCATGATAGCTGGTATGGGGCTATGTTTTGGGTTTGTGCTGGAAACAGTGTTGGTAACCCGGGGATGTTTTTGTTCTTGCTGAGCAGAGCTTACACAGTCAAGGCCTTTTCTTCTCACCCCACCCCACCAGTAAGCAGGCTGAGGGTGCACAAGAAGTTGGGAGGGGACACAGTTGGGACAGCTGACCCCAGCTGACCAAAGGGATATTCCAGACCATATGATGTCATGCTCAGCATATAAAGCTGGAGGAAGAAGGAGGAAGTGGGGGACTTTTGGAGTTATGGTGTTTGTCTTCCCAAGTAACCATTACCTGTGATGGAGCTCTGCTTTCCTGGAGACCACTGAACAACTGCCTGATAATGTGGTGGTGAATCAATTCCTTGTTTTACTTTCCTTCTGTGTGTTGCTTTTGCTTTACTTATTAAACTGTCTTTATCTCGACCCATGAGTTTTCTCACTTTTGTTCTTCTGATTCTCTCCTACATCCCATCTCGGGGGAGTAAGCAAGCAGCTGCGTGGGGCTTAGTTGCTCATGTACTCTCTTCATTTTCCCTTTCCTAAAAACTCCTAGTATTAGATATGTATTTCCAAGTTTGTTGAGCAATGAGACAATTTTTACAAGATGCTGTCTATTATACCCTCAGATATTGTTCCTGAGTTATAGTCATATCAGCTCATCATTTCGTACGGAAGCTCAGGACCATTTTTTACCCATGTGTATTATGTATTCACACTGAATTTCATCTGCCATTTTATTGCCAGGGCAATCTTTTGCAATTCTTCAAAGTTGTACTTTGTCTCCATTATCTTAACTTTGTTTGTTCTTCTTTCCAAGATCACTGATAAACACGTTGAGCATAATGAGCACATCTCCTTGTAGATCTTCACTGGTCATGTCCCTCTACTATGACAAATGTTTATTCCTGTCTTCTATTTTCTATCTTTTAACTAATCCTTTATCAGAGAGCTTATGCTGAAATTTTCATCTGCATACAAACATTTTTACAGATTATGTCAGACAGAATAGTTGATTTTATCACTAATTTATACCTAATATTGATTTTAAATAAAAAGGCAGATCCAGCATTAGCTCTGAGAGTTTACTATCCGAATGTCAGAGAGTCTACTATCCAAATGTCAGAGAGGCTGGCAGATAGCAAGAGCAGAGAGCATTACCCCAAGATAAACATCATCCTTGTTTCAACACTGTTTTCCCCTCCACCTCCTTCCTATCTTTGGATGAATCACATTATCACAGAATAACTCATGCTGGAAGGGCCCTCAGGAGGCCACACACCCTCATCAAAGCCAGGCTATTTTTGATGTTTGATTAGGTTATTCAGGGCCTTGTCCACACAAGTTTTACGTATCATTAAGGATGGAGAGACCATATATATTGAACCACATTATATATGAAGAGAGAACTGGAGTCAGATTAACTGGAGCATATACATTTGGGTTATCTCTAACATAAGTCACAGCTTCACTCCCCTTTGTTCTTTGGGGTTAATGCACCTCTCCCATCTCACTTTTGCTATTGTACTGGTGCTTTGAATGATGCATACTAGGACAATGCTGGTGGCATTTGGTTACCCAAACACAGATATTTGCCATCTGAGGTGCCCTAGGGTATTCCCCTCAGCTTCCAACTCGGGCTTTTGAAAACCTTGTGTCTTGTGTATTCTGTATTATAATGGTCAGCCCCAGGACAATGTGTTAGACACCAAAGGGCATCCCAAATAGCACAGACACTTAAGTTTAGTCAACTAAGCCATCTTAATGGAGCACAATGTTTTCCACTCTCCCCTTTTCATCTGTTAAATTCACTCTAGGCAAAATCCATTTGGGCTTGGCTCTTCATCTGAAGTAGAGGGAAGACAATTCAAACACAGCTCTCTCCTCACAACATCACTACTATCAACAGATGCAGACCAAAGATAAAGGTGTTCTTTCTCCTCTAGTGGAAGAGTGTAGCTGTTCCACTGCAGCATACAAATGAATGTCACTCTCTTTTGCACCACAAAGAAACGTTTGAAGTGACAGGAGTAAGCAGAAACATGGTTCCCAGGGCAGTGGGAGTCTGGTCCTTGGCTCGGGAAGAGCTAAGGTTCTGATTGTCTTTTCCCTGTGCAGATGCATCATTCTCAATGCGCCATCTCAAAACCACGTCTTCAATAATTATAATGTTATAATAAGAGAGACTATTTGGAGCTACTCCCCTTGCTTATACGTTATTTACAAGCTACAAATGCAAAGGCAAATGGGAAACTCAAGGACCACAAAGAAAACTGTTAATGAAAAATGAGCTGGTCCAAGATATATCTTTTGATTTTCTTCAGGAGTCAAAATTTTCAGTGACGTCTTCTGCACACATTGTAAACACAGCAGGACTGTAGCCTTTTTTGTGAAATCATGACAATCTGCTTGAAACTCCATTCTACTTTACAAAAATCTAACCTTGCTGCAAATGATATGTTAAATGAAGCCTGTGTACTGTGAAAAGTTTGGCCTCTGAGCAACAGGGAAACAATTTTGCATCAAATGGATTTAATTAAATGGAAATGTGTGTTTACTACTGTGAGTTGATTTTTGAAGCAGTGAAAGAGGGGAGTTTGAATCTTTGTTTTGTTCCATTTGGGTTATGCTAACAGAAACTAACTTAGAAATTTCAGTCCTTTCACTAACTTAACTGGCTAGACAGAGCATACCCTCCTATTTCTCACAGATCAGGCAATCCCTCTCCAAGGATAGCTGAATTGCCTCCTAAAAGCATTTTTCTGTCCTCTCCCCATATGCGGAGAATACTTCTATTTTCCAACAATAATATATTCACAACCAGCCTTTGCCCATTGTTTTCATGGCAGTGTTGTCCTGAAGGCCAAGTCGCACTTATCTTCTTCTTGATGTTTGCTTTCATGATGCATGCATGGACACAGACTATCCTGTCAGCCTACACGGTGCCTGCAGAGCACACTGAACTCTCTATTTCCACAGTCCTTTTCTGGCCCTTTCCAGGATACATTCATCTTCTTTGACCATGGGTGGCTGGCTCTTCTACCACAGAGCGTCCAAAGCCCTTGGAATGAAAAGTGCTCTTAAAAGATAAGCAAATGTTTAAATGAATGGGAAAAAGGCAAAGAACAGTCAGACATTATGATTGCCATGTTGTCAAATGTTCACAGCTTGGCAGCTGAGAGCTGAACTCTGGCAGTGTGTGTTGCCTGTCCATTGCAATGCCACGTTGGTCCACCTCTGTGGCTGCAGAAGCTAAGCTTTATTTCCCATTAAAATGCACTGGGATCTTGGACAAGGTAATTTTCTGCAACTCAGCTGGCTCACCAATAATTTTCAGTTCAGGGCTAGACTGGAATTTCTCCTTGCTCACTGTGGTGAAGAAATACTCTCAAATTTCCAAAAGAGTGCTTTGCAGGAGAAGAAATCTACCTGCATGAGGATGAATAGGCAAGATCTATTTGCAATAGTTAATCCTTTTCTTAAACTCAACAGGAGTCTACATTTCGGTGAAAATGCAACCAGTATAAACCTATGAAATTACTGACAAAGCAGAGGCACTAATATGGAGAAGCCTGACACTGACATTTGTTAGACTTTGGAATCGTTTCCTAAGGTTAATGATAAAAACACTATCCATCACTTAGGTGTTCTAAAACTAGTCAAAACACTAGGAAAAATACTCTTTAGGAAAACAGTGCTCTATTCTCAGGAAGATGGGCTGGATGACTTGATAAATCTTTTCCATTTCTGAACTTTTATTCTGCTAAGAGCATTGAGACTTGTTTTTTTCTAGGGATAGATCTGCTGTTTGGGAGGAAGAATTTTATTCCGGACAATTCTGTTTTCCTAACTGGTACCTTATAGAGTAGATTTTTTCCATATAGTTTACTGAGATATTCATATTCTCTGTTGTAAACATGTTCTGTTAGCCCCTCACCAGAAGACCAGCAATTTTGCTGATAAATGACAGGATTTTGTTCTATACAGCACCTGCCTATCTGTCCTTATCAGTGCAATAAGGGGAATAATGGATAAACAGACACTAATGTCTGCTAGGGAATCAGTGTAGAGATGATCTCATGTCATTCCTGTCAGCTCCTAGTTTTAAACTGGTATACCAAAGTCATTCAGTGCAACAAATTCAATCCTCATTTGTACCTATATGAAAGACAAGTCTTATGAGGAGCAGCTGAGGGAACTGGGTTTGTTTAGTCTAGAGAAGAGGAGGCTGAGAGGAGACCTTATTGGCCTCTACAACTACCTAAAAGGAGGTTGTAGCGAGGCTGGTGTTGGTCTATTCTCTCAAATTAGTAATGATAGGAAGAGGAGAAATGGTCTCAAGCTGCGTCAGGGGAGGTTTAGATTAGATATTAGAAGGAAATTCTTGACTGAGAGGGTAGTTAGGCACTGGAACAGGCTGCCCAGGGAGGTGGTGGAATCACCATCCCTGGAGGTGTTTAAAGAACGAATAGATGTGGCGCTTGAGGATATGGTGTAGTGGTTAGAGAAATGTTAGGATAAAGGTTGGACTTGATGACCCTGGAGGTCCCTTCCAACCATAATGATTCTGTGATTCTGTGATTCTGTGACTTTGCCATGATAGTCATCCCATCAGCCAGCTCTGAATACCAACTGTCCCAAGTGCTATCAATAGACTGGGCACAGCATATGATAGGTTTCTAGCACAGGCTTTGAGGCGATTAACTACCAAAGGCAGCAGGCAGAAAAAGTGGTTTCAGAAGAGGAAAAATAAAATTCTAGGTCCTTCTTTTGTCATGAACCTTTGCATTAAGAATAATTCTGAGGACGGTTCAGAATAGTTAATTTTAAGATGTCATTAGGGTAACGTGATGAAACTTAGCAGCCTCAGCTGTAATATCTAACAGAAAATTATCTCCTTGCTGTGGAAATGTAGTGGTCATTTAAAAGTCCTGAAGAAAGGATGATGTTTTCCATTTACTTCTTTAGACTTTCCTGAGTAATTTTGATAGATCTCCATTATATTGTTCTATCATTTCCAAAGTGAATTACTCTAGGAATCTAGGTGGTTATTTTCAAAGTGATTGCAGTCCTTACCATAAAAGGTATGAAGAACCAGACAGCATTGAGATAAAGCTGTGTACATTGTGACTTTTTTCATCTGGAAGGAAAGATTTCCCCATGCATACGGCTGTGTTTACTGATTTGCTTCTATGAAAAATGTAAAACAAACTAACAGTGAGACATCATCTTTGCCTGGATTGGCAGAGCTAAATCCTAATTTACACAGATGGCATCTTTTAACACTGCAAACCATCCACACTAACACTCCCCAGCCTACTTGTCAGATGCTTCTTTCCTAAGCATCATTCTTTTTCCCTTTCCTTTCCCCTTCCCTTTTGTATTTACCTGATAAGTGCCACAAATCCAAGGGTTTCTCCTCAACTACATCAGTGAAAGAGGAACTCCTTTAGAGTCATTTTATTGCCTGCCAATAACTTGCCATAATTGAGTCCTCACAGGTTTTCTTACTGGCTTTGTAACTCCTGCAGCCTGCCACAAGCCTGTTTAGGGAAAGATTGTGACGTTTTGGGTCCACAGACCCAAAGTGTCTGCTCAAATCCACTGATGGCAGAAGGATCCCAGATCCTTTTCCTTACTTCCAAGAAGCTAAGCATGGTGACTACATGGCAACATATCTTCCAGATAGAATCCACCTGAACATATCACACCATGCATAGTCCTGCACAACGGAGCTCAGGCTTATTGACTAAGTGCACATAACCAGACAGGTATCATCAACAAGCATCTCCCCCAGCTCCCATGGCAGACAGTGAAGGGCCTGTGGATGCCATCTCTACTATCCCCACAGTGTGTTGCTGTGTGGTCCTCAAATTAACTATGCATTAGGCTGGCAAAAGGACCGGGCAACCCAAGACCACAGTTTGGTGATAAGGAGGATTCATTGGCAATGCTGGTTTAGTGAGTTCCCGGTCAGCACGACTTTGGGAAAAAATGCTTTTTCTTACACCAGTCAGTTCAATAATCCAGTTACAGCACAGCCCTCCAGTCAGGCACAAGGGAGGGTCAAAGGCAGGTTTTTCTGATGCTGGCATTCCCCGACATGACCTATGATCTGAGATGCTTCTATTGTTGGTTGTGCCTAAGGACTGAACCTGAGCCCTCTGGTGAAGAAACCCACTTGTACTCTGCTTGTGTCTGCAGTTAACAGAGAGTGAGTCACGGGGCAGCATTTCTGTGCATCTGACCTGATAACAGGATGGACTGAGACATAGTGCAGAGGAATTTGCTCTTTCTGTCTCCCACAGTGCTGGTGATGCCTCCAGCTCCTAGCAGGGCTCTGACACCACTGAGAAAAGCAGGAACCCTCTCTCACAATGAGCTGCAGTCACATCCATTACAGGGAAGAGGGAGTGAGCAGCAACTAATGAAGAAACTAAACAAACTGCAATAAATCACAAGAACCAGATAGCCTATTTATCTGAGGAGCAGGGGTGAATGAAAGCCTGGAGTACCAAAGCTGCAACACTCCAGTACAGTGGATCATTAACAGCAGCTACTACACCTCACAGCTGCAGTGTCCAACCCCGTGCCAGGACCATTACAGCTGTGACAGGAGAAATAGCTGTTAACATCTCTGAAGGCAGAGCTCTAAAGCACTGAGATGTGTTTAATGTGACAGGGACAAACTAACATAGCACTTGTAAGGGTAAATCATGCCTCCCCTGCCTCTTACAGGGTTTTGATAAGGCTGAGGAGACAGTATTTGAAGAAGGGAGACAAGGGCTTGTCACCATCAGTCCTGGCATGGATGCTTTAACAGGTTGTCACGAAGCTAGTCCTCAGCACTGGTGGCAGTTGCAGCTTTGTGATGAAAGATGACAATCATAGAATGATAGATTCATAGAATAGTTTATGTTTTAAGGGACCTTTAAAAGTCATCTAGTCCAATCCCCTGCAGTGAGCAGGCACACCTTCAACTAGATCAGATTGCTCAGAGCCCCATCCAACCTGACCTTGAATGTTTCCAGGGATGGGGCACCTACCACCTCTCTGGGCAACCTGGGCCACTGTCTCATCACCATGAGAATTAGGGCAGCTCCATATGCTCCAGTCCTGTGTTCACCAATGGGATCAGCGTAATGGAGTTTAAGAGGAAAAAGTGACACAACCTCTTTTCTTGTTCGTTGGCTGGTTCCCTCTTCTGAGGGAATTTTGGCGAGGAGGCCATGGTGGCAGCACCCTCGCTAGGGATGAGGCCAAACTGGCTGATACTCTGCAGCAAGGGTGTCTGTGCTTCGTACAGATGGCCCTGGCCTCCCTGTAGATTGAGTGGGATTTGCAAATGAGCCCTGTAGCAAATTTTTTAACAATGGGGGCTGTTCCAGCTGCTTTCATTTCACAGGGCCCTGATAACACCAGCAAAGCCAAATATCTCTACACTCCTACACAAACCTCTGTCCGTTTCTTTTAGCAAAATCAGTGGAAGCAGTGGTATCAGAATTTCCTTTATTTTGACAAGAGACTTGTCCCCAAAACTTTGGAAATGTTTATTTGTCCCTATTTTAGCTCCAGAGTTTTGCATCAAAACCTACCACTTCTCTTCCATTTCTATACACTGTGCTGCACAGCTGACATACTGCTAACCCCATGCCAAAGCACAAGCTGTAATAATGCTATTAGACCAGCATTTCAGGGAGTTTTTTCTCACTAATCTGTGTCTGACCTTTAATTGATAAACAGCAAAGTGGATCTGATAGCGGAGTGATGCAGAGGCCTTATATCTCTCTATAACTTCAATTGATTGCCCCTAAAATTGAGATAAAGTGATACAAGACCATAGTATCTGATATAAGAAAACACATTATTTAGCACATGAACAGAATGCCAAGGCAGAGCACGGAAAGGTTAGACAAGTGAAAGAAACAGGAGGGAACGTGGACCAAAATCTCTATGTTGAGGATCTCAGCCAGTCTATCAGAATTAGTCATGCAGTTGTGTACAGATTAAAAACATCTTGTTTGATTTGTCTCAAAGCTTACTAGGGAATTTAGCAACACAAGTCATTAATTTCAATGAGCATGTTAGTGGCTAACTACACTTGTTGACTCTGAAAAATTTGGAGTCTTGATATTACATTTTTCTTCCCATGAGTTTCGCATGGATTGAGAGTAGTGGCAATGAAGAAAAGTGCTACTATCTGGGTAAGTTTATCCAAAGGAATGCCTAATGCGGCAATTTTTTTTTTTCAGCTGCTACTGCTGTTATTAAGAAGATGAATTTAGAAATATTGCTATAAATAGAAGGCCATGCTCATGACCATGTGCTGTGAGTCATCACTGTTAATTATTCAGCTGTCTTTTCAAAGATACCTGGGGAGTTGCAGAAACGAACGGTTGCAGAAACAGAGTTAGTTATTTAGCATCATTATGAACATATATGTATATAGATACGTATCCATTTGGTTTTCTTCTGTTTATATTTTCTCTGTGTAAATAGCAAGAAGGAATTGTATCACGTGTTAGAAGTGGTTAGTCCCACAATACAGTGAATAATGAACTCTGTGTGCAAATCTGCTGACAACCCCACCACCCCACCCCATGCTAAGCTTTATTGTATGCAAACCATTTGTCAGGTGCCTGTGACTAACAGATTGTTTTTTTTCTAGAAATCATGACCAGTTAGTGGACAGCTGGCTAATCCAAACAGACATGATATTTCTAATGTGTGTTCTTAGGAATAAATTACTTTCACAGCTTTATTAACTATCGTGATCAAATGGGGGTGTTTTGCCTCTGTGCCCATTTTAGTTGTTGGGTCTGGGGTTTTTTTGAAGAGCAGTAGCAACAACATAGAGATAGTAAGAGCAAGACTGTACAGAATTAACGATCCATGTTGAGGTCGGTTATATCAAACCAAGGAGAGCCTTGGGAATCACTACTTTATTTGGAAAATAAACAATACAGGGAATACCTCCACGCTGGAATGGAGCTGTCTGTGCTCTGGTACTATGCTACAGTAGCTCCTAGCCTGATTCAGATCTAGGGCAACTAACACCTTCCCAAACCATTCCCAGCCACAGCTCATCAGCTAGCATTAGCCAGGGGTCATTCCTGGAAGGTTTTGTTTGTGGAGCCATGCAGTTTCAGAGACTTAGGGACCAAGACATCAGCAGCACGGATGCCAAATGTCCCACACCAGCTGTTCTTGCTCCCCAACAATACAACATAATCAATCCACTAAGCTTGATGTAATCTCTGTGCCCAGAAAAGCTTCTGACTCTGTAATAACTCCTCTGCTTCCCAGACAGGTAGGATGCTGCTTTCTTGCTATCCTCACTCCGGGCCGCTGGGATGGGGTGGTGATGTTCTCATATGCACTTCTATCTGTCCTTGCCTTCTTGCTCCCCGTGGGGAGAAAGCAGCTCGGTTTCTTGCCAAACTGACATTCAGACCCACAGTTCAGCAGCACCTGTGGATGTTTTAAGGGGGACTCTGTGCAGCAGTCCATCTCACTCTCAGTAATAGGTTTACTGGCTTCTCCTTCTGCAACTTTAAATCTTCCAATTTATAACTCTTTGTTTCTTAAGACTAATATCCAGTATGGTTTTACACATCAATCTGGGACCTACCAGTACCCTATCTCAGTTCTAAGGTGCCTCCACTGAATGCAGTGAATCACCAGCTTGTCTTCACTCAGCTTGTTAGCTCCAGCAGGCACAGATCACTTCTGTTTTGCTCATTATTATCCCCCTGCTACCATCCCCACGGCCTGTGCCAGGTTTCTTCCTCCAGAGCATGGCCTAGCTGACCATTATCTCAGATATGCCTATATCAGTAATAAATTATAAGAACTACAAATAAGCAAAAGCAAAGATATCAAATATTTTTGCAGTGTCTGATAAGTTGTGTGGACCATGTGCACGATCAATGGCACTGTTCATCAGCACAAATTTTCTCTGAGATCACAGGACAGCCAATGCTCTTGAACATAAGATTCAATAAGGTATCTGCTGAAATCCAAGACCAGTTGCTCTAAAATCCTCAGCTTCCTCAGTGTTAAAAAAAACCCAAAACTCTTGCTTTCACATTTGTAGGGAAACTGCTATATAGTTCCAGGGGGTCAGAATTACCTTTGCCGCACGATATCAGGGGAGCTCAAGGTGAAGAATAGTGTGTAAATGCCAAATCTCTGACCCACATCTTGCCTTCTCAGCTCTACCTCTTCTCCAGAACAAGAGAGGATGCAGAAAGGGAGGGGATTGGGCAGCTGTGGAGGTCTACACGCATATGCAGGAGGAAAATCAGCTCTCCTCACTGCTTGGACTTCTTGCAATGTCTGTCCATGCTCTGAGAGCTTAGCTAAGAAAAGGCTGATGTACTACAGGTGTGCTACTGATCTATTACAGATGCCTTTCCCTCACACCAGTTGCCCATGTCTTTAGCAGAACTGATTTGAATCCCTCACTGCACTTGGTGTAAGGAACGCCACTGTGCTGCCCAGTACTTATCTTACCCTGATAAAACTTCAGAGAGCCTGGAAGCAAGCCTGCCTCCTCCTCCTGGTGCACACTGCAAAATGACTGCGTCATAACTGCTGGAGATGTTGGCAAGAACAGAGCCTCTACAAAAAGCCATTGTTACCCAGCCAACACAGATGCAATATTTTGCTTCTTTAGAACTCACGTTAGTCAACGAAATCCATCAACCGACTAATTTATGCCTTGCAACGGGTGAGGTAATAGCAATAGCCAAAGCAACGTGTCTTGTTTAGTCCTCATATATGAGGCTGATGCCAGTGGGTTTAGTGCAATAATCTCCTATATATAGAAATATCAGGTGCCAGGTAACCCACTAATAGCAGGCTGGGGAGTGCTCTGCTGTTACTCCCTTTCCAGTCTTTGTACATATCCTCCTGTTCAGAGTGATCCCCAAGAAGAGCTGCTTCTCTTTGCCAAGGCAGCTCCCAAAAGGCTCAGTATAAAGAAGCACCAATAAAAGCTGAATGCAGGAGTTTGTACCCTTCTTTTCCTTCCCCTGTGAGCAGAGCAACTGACCTAAGAGTCAGTACTCATTTCTTGAAATCCATGCCATTGAGCAGGGTTTACTTCTGGGGCTAAATTCTTAGTGTGCCACCCTGGAGCAGATTTGGAAGGTCTCCATGAAAACTAAATGGTCATACTTGACTTAAATCCTTATTAAGGAGAAAAGAATTTCTCTCCTGAGGGTTTTACAACATACAGAATTTTTTCTTTCTGCTTTTCTTTTCTTTTTTCTTCCTGCTTTTCTTTTCTTTTTTCTTCCTTTTCTTTCTTCTTTTTTTTTGGTAACTCTAAGCATTTGGAATCTTCTAGTAATGTTTTCATCAGAACAATTTAAAGGAACCAAATCAGTCTGTAAGTTGCTACAGATTGTTGCTATGAATTATCCCAAAGCCTTTGTGCCAGCATATTGATTGGTTTAAAGTCAAGTGAAAATAGATGCACCGCTTAGAAAAGCCATAAAAAACCCTCTAGAAGGGCAAAGAGATTATTCATCCATACCATTTAAAAATGTAGCTTGTAGGTACATGGGTATGATTAGTGAATAAGCGTAAGTGCAGCTCTGACAGTTTCAAAATTGTGACACATACACACAGCCAACCGTCTGTCAATTCCTTAAATAAATGGATTGTCTAGAAGGAAGCCTTTCTGATTAGTAACAGAAGAGTCAGGTAAGGATTTTTTTTTTCTTTGTAGGAAGATATGAAGCATTGAGTTGTAGTCAGATTTTTTAACACTAACCAAATCAAAGCATCGTTTCAAATATTTATTAGAATTGTTACTGTGGCTGTATCCTTATTCTGCAGTGAGCTGTTTTATAATTTATAAATTATAATTGTATAGGTTCTCAGCGTGCTGTAGCCAGACTTTGTTCTTCTCTCTGCCTGTCGACTCAGTTGGTTGCTATCTCTTCCATGCTAGATTAGCGCTTATTAGTTCTGATGGATGTTATCCTTTCAAGTTATTACTAGTTTGACTTTGTATCTGGGTTAGGAGGAAAATGTTTGTGGAAACCAGAGCTAAGAGCAAGCCCTTCAATGCCGATTTCTAAATCTCATGGCCCTCACTGGTTGCAGGCTGCTCTACCCCCCGGTGTTCTGCTGCTGCTGCTGAAACTGGCACTGAGCAAGGGCCGGTCTGCAGCTGCTCCAAAGCACTTGTTTCTAACCAGCCTCTACAACCCAGCCTTGCCAGCTGGTGAGTTACTTTTTGGCTAATATCTGAAAGCTATTTGGCAACCTCAGTGAAAGAATGCCAGCCTTTGTGAAGATGTCTACTCTGCCTAGAAATGTCTTAGTTACACCTGGCATGCCTACAAAACTGATGGGCATCACAAGTTGAACAGGAAGGCAATCCTGTCACTACCTTCATCGTCCTTTCTGCCTGGGGATGCAAATCAGTGACTAAATCTCCTCTGCCTTCAGTGGGAGCTCCAACATCTAATGCAGGTAGAGATATCCACCTGTAGATGTGGCAATCTGGAGCTGTTTCTCATCTCCACTTTCCCTCTCTTATCAGGAGATACATGGGGACACGAAGGGATGGTTCATCCCAACCATACCTACTATCTAGGAGAAGTTGGGTGAGTCACTATCTGGAGGTACCTGTGCTTGTGTGCTGACTCAAGAGGACACTCAGAATGCCAGCTTAAACTGGATATCAGTTACTACTAGGATAAAATTAAATGAGAACAATCCTATCCCTGCAGTCCACTTAACCGAATAGCCTAACAAAAGCTGCAGCCAGCACCATCAGGATCAGAGGAAAGGAGCATGAAATTTGCCCAGAAGGAAGGAAGGTTCTTGACTGTCAATATTTGGGGGAAAAACATAGGACTTGCAACCAAGCAACTGTTTGCCATTAATACTGGATATTACTGTCTTCTGTACAATCTGTTTCTGAACTTCATGATACTCCTTAAAGTTTATATCTTATGGTAATGACTTCCTCAGGCTAATTGTGCATTGTCTGAGAAAAAAGTCTCCTTGCATCATTTTTTCTGAATATATTTGTTATACCAGTTAAAGGACTTCACTTCCCATAGTGTTTTCTTTAATAATACTGTTAGCTTGAATTCTGTGGGTTGGAGATAGAGGAGTAGACTAATCACAGGACTGGAAATTAGGAATTTATGAGTTCCTTAAAGCTCCTCTAATATCTGTTGCTCAGGAAGGGCTCTTTGTTAACCATCAGTTTGCTTTTCTAATCAGTCTGTACTAAATCTATGTGCACATACATACACTTTTGTGCTAGCACTGAACAAGGACAGGACCACTGCTTTTTCCTCCAAAGCCTATTTACCAGCTGGATTGACCAAATTAGAAAGCTTGCCATCCAGGGGAGGAATCAAACCCCTATCATTTTTATGATCTGTGAGTTTACTGTTAAACTGACCACACTGACACCTCTGAAATGCTGGGATATCCTTCTGGGAAAGGCCTAGTTTGGTGTCCAGACATTGCAGTGAGAACCAGTTCAGCTGGTTTGCTGCCATGGATTAAACAAACAGAGACTGGTATTTATTTTCCTTCACATGAATGTGTTTAGTGGGGCTCAAAATCAATCAGGAAAAAGAGATGTTCAGAGCTAAAATACAGGACCTATTTTCATTTGGTTGTATTGGGGATTTTTAGAAAAAGCCTTTTGGCTTTGAAACCTGGCTGCCTCAACTATATAGGTGTATCAGGAGGGTATCCATCAGAAAAAAAATGGACATTGGGTAAGGAAAATTTTTACAGTAAGACATAGTAATTAATCTTGATTAGTTTCTTAGGGTTGCAAGAAGGGTAAGTATTTATTCCATGCATTCTTTAAAGGCATTTACTAGCTCTGTGTTCTGGTCTGGCTTTGCTTTGCTTCCCCAAGCTTTCCAAGCTTCAATTTATGTGACACCAGCCAATTACCTAACCGTGCTGCCTTAACCTTTCTTTGTGCTGATCCAAGAGCAGAGATAGTCACTCTGCGATAGATCACTATGCTTCTAGAACAGCTGTTGTAAACCAAATGATGCTGCATTGTGCGTTCCCTTCAGCATCTTCTGGCATTGCTGATAATGAGCTATCACCTTCCCTGGGCTGCCAGCATGTCTGCCATATTTAACATCTAGGCAGATAATCTCTGGGGCAGGGTAGTATACCTAGAGTTGCCAAAGGCACCAAGGGGTGGTTCTGCTTCATTCTGAGCAGTGGAAACCGAATGTCAGCAACCTCTGAATTTAGATTTAGAGCCCATGAGTGCTGAATAAGCTTGAGGCAGCTGTGGTACTGCCCAGCTCACAAAGGGACTGCACCACAAATCAGCTCCTTGTCACTGGAAGAAAACACCTTTCAGTTCCCGCTGTGCCTGTATGAATCTGGATTACAGAGAGCCATATCTAAAGCTGACATCTCTGGAGTGTGGAGGTGTCCAGGAGGTGCGTGGCCATTGGCACCCCACGTCTGATGCTCCAGCCCTACCAGCCTGACTGCAGTGTGACAAGAAAGCTGAATTCTCCAAGCTGGTTAGGAAAGCACAGAGACAATCAAGAATCAGAGGATTATTATGGTTTAAGATTTTCACAAACTCTTGAAAACACAAGTTAGTTCTCATTTATCTGCCACCTTGACTCTGGAAATCTCAAGGCACTATGGCTATGGTAGGCAAAGCAACACCTACAGTGTGTTTCTCATCAGGACCGAGGCTGTCTCCCAAAACTCACACTCTGGGCTTAGACCAATACAAAGAAATCTCTGTGCAAGGCCTTTGCCATTCCTGAAAGATAAGAGCTGGGAAGGAGCCAACAGCTGAGCTTGTTCTGGGGCCTCTGGCTGACATTTCTTCACTGTTTGATCCAGAAAGGCAGTGCAGGATAAGCAAAAAGGCAGGTTTGCCTGTCAGCAGTGACGGGAGGAGGGTCTTTGGAGGAGCCTACCGGCTAGTTTCCTCCTCCCACATTCCTGTCCCTGTTAGGATTTCAGAAGCTTAGACAAATGGTCGGATACACTTCAGTGCACAGCCCTACAGTGTGAAGGGGATGCTGCCCTCATCATGACTCTTTCGTTTAGGTATTTCCAGGAGGAGGAGGGGACAGGAGGAAGAAAAGAAATAAGAATGTGTGAACTGCTTTTTACTTTTTTTTTTTTCCCTGCTTACTGCGTCTTTGTTAGAAAACCTGTCAGCTGTGCACCATGCCAAGCAGCTTTGCAAATCCCCTTGTGTGGACAGCAAAGTCCTGCTCCAAACACTGAGAAGAATCCAACTGGGGCATTATGATCAGCTTTCTTCAAAAACGGATCACAGTTTGCTCAAAACTGCAGCCACTGTTGCTGCAGCCCAAGTTTTGGCTTTAGTCACATGTGTGAAACATCATTAGGGCTCTATGACTGCAAAGGAAAGCAGGGCTTGGCCAGAAAGGTGATCTGCAAAAGAGACTGCTAACATCATGTGACTGATGGGGGTCAGCCCTTGGGTATCCACTGCGATTCTTACACAACCCTCTCTGTGTGCTCTGAACCTGCAAGCCATTTGTGAGGGTGACACTTCACAAGCCTCTAAAAACACAGACATTGTGCAATGAAGTTTGAATACGCCTTTGTGCTCGGCAGTGACTGGAAATAGCGAGGGGATATGTGCCATTCTTCTTGATTTTGTTTTTTTTGGTGAAGTGAGGTCACAAGTTAGGTGTCAAATGCAAACCAGGGTTATTTCCTCGTGCTTTTCCCCTTAGTAGCTAAGCACTGAAATGACACTTGAGTGAAAGGACAGGCTCAGTTTGCCAGAGAACCAGTTGAAATCTGAAGTTATTCAGCTGAAACCAATAAAGAGACTGGAATCAAAATCTGGCCTTGTGCCCAGCTGTGGAGTCCTTTCTGAACAGCCTAAGGAAAAAATAGCTGTGGATTGCAGACCATCTCTGCAGTAGAAAGTGGAATTTCCCAGAGAAGCAAACTTCTCATTTATAAAGATTTTGGGCATCTTGCTTTCAGATATTTGCAACACCTTTAAATATACACCTAAAATGTAATGAGCTTACATGTTAAATGAACAAATGTGGAAATTAGGGCATGAGATATTTTCATAGTAGCCAGGAGATAATTATTGGTGATAGTCCAAGCTGAAGAATAGTATCTATTGTTTCTATCAAACTAATTTTCATAAAACAACATGAACTTCCTGTACTCAAAATGCATCAGCAATGCCTACAATGATATGTAGCAAACTTTTAATGAATCAAGTACATGGGGGAAAAAATTAAATCCTAGACAAACTGTAAAGGGTTAAACCTAATCTGCAGCGTATCTGTACGTTTAAAAGGTCTCTGTACTGTATTTCTTTCTATCATTAAGTACGTGCAAATATATGCTGGTGAAAGACACTGGATTTTCATTTCACGATGACCAGATTTTATGCATATTTATACACATGCAGAAATGTAGACATTAATTAATGACCTCCTTAGGTCAGGAGGCCTGCAATAGCTAGAGACCCCATTAGAGGGCATGACTGTGAATAGCTCAAGGTTTAGTCTAACAGGGTTGGCTCACAATATGCACTAGGTAATATAATTAGTCACTAGCAGAGGAATTCATCCTTATTCTGGCACTATGTGAGTCAGTTTTCTCAATGTGAAATGCCACCACCCAGACAGAGATCTCTGAGACTGTTTTTTGTTTGGTGAAACAATAATTAATGCTGCATAAGAAAAAAAAAAACCTAAACCAGCAGTGATGGAGAAGTGGCAAATGCCATAGGGAGTTTTAGGTCAGTAAGCAGGGAGGACAAGCCTGCCAGATCTGTCTCATTTGTAAGCCTAACCTCTTGACTGTCAAAAAAGATGCTCTTCAGTTGGAAATTTCCTGGGGAGTTAAGCAAATGGAATAATGAAGACCAAATCAGGGTTTGTATTTTAAGTGATATGGAAGTTGGGGAAGAAATAAACCATTATTTGCTTCATCTTACATTTCTCCCCATGCATTTGCCCTGAGCTGCTGCTGGAGACATGCATGGGCTGTGTGCACCCAGGGCTGGCATACTCTGCTCATCCTCATGCTTCTGTGACTCCGTACAAATAACAAACTGCTGAAAAAATGGTGCTGATTGGTTTCAGAGAGAGAGATCCAGAAGGCCAGGTCTCAATTACACCCAGTTACTCTGAACTAACTGTTAAATCAACTCAACCAGAAATCAAGGTTCAATGTCCTGAACAGGTCTATTGACACCAGGGACACCACTCCTCCTGACTTTCCTAAAACTCCTCATGAATTTGCCAGGACGTCTGTGCTGGTGAGAATGAAGCAAGGTGTTGAACGTTTGCTTGAATGCTCTTTTTGTCCTCCCTGTCAGTCTGTGTCACACCAGCAGATGCTGGGAGCAAAAGGTCAAGCCCCATGTGGTCTCAGCTACAGTAGCTCCACGGCAGCAAGCAGAGCAGTGCCAGGCTGAATCACTTCACAGATTGGATCATCAGGACTGAAGAGGATTATTATACATGTAATTTTTTTTATCCTGCTGGCCAGAAAACCTCCCTGACTTTCTTTATGTGAGTTTCCCCCTTTTTACTCTTCCAGGGTCATCTTTTGATAGGAAACAAGTGGTCAGATAATGATATATGTATGGCAGAAGAAGGCAAGATCAGGGATGCCATAATATGGCTGTACACAGAGGCAGAATATTATTTTCCAGGGAAATTAGTGTTTGCTATTTAACCCTGCTTATCTACTCTGCCCACTCCCACCAAACACAGAGATCCACTCTTCACAGTCTTTTCATAGCTCTCTGGTTTTACTCACTGCCATCTTACAACATCTCCAGAGCCTCAGAGGAACACAGGCGACTACCTCTGTCTTTGAAGAAACCTTGAGGACTCACACTAGACATGTCTATACAGAGAAACAAGAAGGGTTTGGGACACCTCTGGGAACTAACATCTGAACATGTGTAGATTCATCCTGCTTGTTGGCTTCTCACAGAGGTGGCCTGGTTTCCTTGGTACTACCCGCGGATCAGCCTCTCAGGTTGCAATTTCAGTGGGAAAATAATTCATTAAAGAAGGGACAGTTGCCTCCATGTGCAAGGTAGCTGCATAAACAGGGGGAGGAAGGAGGGAGCAGAAGGAGGTTTTCAGGTTAAATTGCTTTAGGTCAGGTTGAACCTTTTAATGCCTAACATACTATGACTCTCTTTTTCAGGTAAGAAGGTAAGAGAGTGAAGCACACATATCCACCCAACACAAAGTTTCAGTGCTCTGAGCAGTCAGATTTCAGTGACTATTATTATGGGAAAGGTGTGTGGGCGTGCGTCTCTGTGTGAGTGCGTGTAGGAGAGCGCAGCACAGGAATATCATATGGAAAATTGAATAAGCTGAGTAAGTCAGCTAGAATAATCTGGCTAGGATGGGAAGAGGTCAGAGAGGGTCCCAGAACATAGGGGTTAGGCTGGGGTTTTTGAGCTGGACTGGAAACCACCTCTGATTGCTCCCATGCTCGGGGATAACAGGTTTAGTACATTCTTGTAAATGCACAGAACTGCACTCAAGGTCCCTATCTCCAGTTTCTTCTCCTAATTAAAACTGCCTAAAATAGCTGAGACTGTAGCAGTCTATACATATCATGTTTCTATTTCAAAATGATTGTATCTAAACATGTCACAATTGGTCAAGTTGGTAATTTACAATTTTACCCTCCCAGTACATATCTAGATGCTAATTTCTGTTCTTCAGTTATTCAACCCAGAATGAGCACTGATAAGGTTTTCAAAGAGACAGTCTTGGGAGAGCCTTGGCCTTAGACCATCAATATCTCATCTTATGCACTATGCAAGTACTGTACTCAGAAGGAAAGATAGGAAAAATAATCCATCTTTCCTCATAGCTCTGTGCCACAGGGAATCAAGCAGTGCAAACCCTCATGCCAGGCCCTTTCACTGAAAAGCGTCTCTAGGAGACTTATCAAACCAGGCTGCTTCTCCAGTGCCTTAGGCAATTAATGCAACTTCTTTATATTCCTAAGGATCCCCCCCAGCAATCTCTGACATAGACACACACAAACACACATATTCAAAGGGGTTTACTCTCCTATCACTTGATGCATAAGGATGGGCAGATGAAAAAAGACAGTGTTAAGAGATGACAGTGATGATGACAGAGTCACAGATTTGCTGATGTCAGGGGATGATATCCGGCACAGCTGAATTCAGCTAATATATCCTGCTGCGTTGCATTGGAGACATGGTAAAGATACATGTACATTAAATAATATCACATACACGGATATTTCATCCCTTTGTGGTGTAGCAAAACCAGAGAACTAGGCTAACCCTCCAAATGGCTTGTAGACAGCTTTGTTGATAAAGAAAATGGAATGGAAGTACCTTGTAAATTATTGATATCACATATTGCATGTGAACTTTTGACATGGCTGTCTCCCTGCTGCCGTTCACTGCATGCCATAATCCCTTCCTTTCCTGCCAGATTTCAATCTGTTCCATGTAACCCTTGCTATTCCTCCAGCAAGGGAATTCAGCAGTATCATAGATTTTGTACAAGAATTGTGTTCTATAAATCATTCCTGCAGTTAGCCTTCTGGCAAGCAATCACTTAACATGTTTTAGCCTCTCACATCGATTCTCAGGAGTTTGTAGGTCTCAGTCTACAAACTCACAGGATCCTGTCTTTGGATAAAGAAAAGGAAGCACTGAAAAGTGAAGAAGCTAGACCTCCAAGAGTCTTCAGATATGAACGAATTTTTCAGAAGAGCTCAACTGTCTTTAAACCCCTGCACAGGGGTGAGATGTTCAAAAGTGCCCAATGCCTTAATAGTTCCCACTATAATCCTTTTAGATAGAATTTAAAAGCCCACATGTTGATTTATTTGGAGCCTCTGGACTCTGTAGTGAGAGTTGAGGTCTCTGAAAAATTCAGCAGTATTTCATCAACAAAGCCTAGTAAAGAATAAATATTGCAGAAAGAAAGGAAAGGAAGGAAATTTAAAAAAATGAAAAGAAGGGATGAATGAAGGGAAAGAGAAAGAGAGAGAGAACGAGAGAGAGAACGAGAGAAAGGAAAGGAAAGGAAAGGAAAGGAAAGGAAAGGAAAGGAAAGGAAAGGAAAGGAAAGGAAAGGAAAGGAA
>WTSP01007431.1:0-53433 GCA_025331215.1 Actenoides lindsayi | reverse complement strand
AAGGAAAGGAAAGGAAAGGAAAGGAAAGGAAAGGAAAGGAAAGGAAAGGAAAGGAAAGGAAAGGAAAGGAAAGGGGACCTAACATTGAAACTTCCCTTGTTAAGTTTTCTGTTTCAGTTTGCTGGGAGTTGCACCTAAATGGTATTACTAAGGAAAAATATTGACTGGAAATTTTCTATCAACATTTAAGTAAGTAAAAAAATAACTTGATAGTTTCCAGCTTTATGTATAGGTAGTTGTATTTACTTCAAAATTTCATTTTAGGCAAAACTCAAGTATTGACTTCACTTGAAATAGGAATCTTAAAGGCCACCATTGCTTGTTGCAACTGGGATTACCGTGCAGGGTTTATACCCAAGCTTTGCTTCCCAAGATGAAATTATATCATATCAGCTGGTTTGGCAGCAGGCTATTCTACACCGTTTGATAAATGCTCAAGAGCTACTTACTGTGTTTTCATTGTTGTACACAACACAGCAGACTGACTGAAAGACAAGAGGGGCTCAGACCAAAGAACAAATTCCAAAGAACCACTGACCATCTGGTATCAGTTTGATAACCAAAAGTTTGCATGGTATGCATTCAATAACCAGGGCCCTCTTGCCTCAGGATGCCGTGCCACAAATTTGTAAGTGACTGAGTAATGCTTTGGGCATCAGTTGCTGAGCATCACCAAGGGCCCTTATACAACAAGAAAGCTCTATAGGTACAAAACAAAATGACAACTTGTATAACCACTGCAGAGAAGGTGGAAAGTGATGGAAGTGAGAGTATTCCCTCGCAATACAGGGAAAATGGTGGAGGTAAGAAAATATGGGTGCTGTAAATAGCAAAAGTCTGAAACTCTGTTTTAAGTATTTTTGTGAGTAACATATCAGACAAATAAGTGATGTTCAGTATTACTAAGGCTAGGAAAATCCTTTATGATCTGCTATCTACCATCTAGGCATATATCCTAAAAGAACTTGGGCGATCTGCTCATACAAAACACATTTTTCCCATGAGATTTAAGTGACAGGACAGAATGTAGTACATGACTGGTTACACCAGGAGAGATAATGAAGTATTAATGTGGGTCTCTGCTGACATTTGTGTGGGATGCAGTGTGCAAGTCTAGCTAACCCCATTCAGGAATGCTGATTAAACTGGGATGGGCACAGAGAAGGACTCCTAACGTTACCAAGGGAACCTGACTTACTAGAGGAGAAAAAAGATACTGGAGAGTATCTCTGTTCCTACTAAGTCTGTCAGACAGTAAATACCATCAAGGAATAAAAAGCACCTAAAGATAGTCTAAGACCCATGTTAAGGCTGAGCACTGGGTCTGCCACCAGTCCTTGTCAGTAGCTAAGGGGCATTCCCATTTCATTCTGGAGAACTAAGTTGCTCAGGTGGACAGAAAGCCACCAAAAGCTTCTTCCTCTTCCTTCTCCACCAGGCATGTTCCCTCAGAAAACACGGGATTCATGGTCCAGTTTTTGGCCTGATGCAAATGGAGAAAGGTTGTTTTGTTTCACTGATCTACAAACAGCCTGAATTATGGCTCCTTGGACAGCTGCCCTGATCTGATAAACAGTGAACGAGGGCGTGGAGGATCCTGAATAGGTTCGCAGTTCACAAGGAGTTTCAGTCGCTCTGTCATGTGAAACACCCACATCATTTATGGAGGTACCGTGTTGTCTCAGCACGGCAGCTGTAGTGCACTGGCTGAATAAGGCCAGCTAATGACATGAAAACAAATAAATACAAACTGGATGTGAATAAATGTAGCATGTAAATAGAGGCAAATGTAAACATCATTATCAAAGTGGACAGGATTCTAAAATGCCATTTCAGAAGAATTAGGGGGGAAAAAAGTTAATTGATTAAAAGACAGGAACCAACAAGTGGTAACAGGAATATTGGACACATTAGCCGAAGCGTTTCCTTGTTCCTTACTGAGGGCTGTTTTTTCCATTTTTCTGCTCTTTTTATGCTTTCCTCTGTATCAGTGGGAACTTTCCCCATCTCTGCTTACATCTCCCCTCCCATTCTACCATCCTGCCTCTAGATGGACACAAACTGTTGACAGAGGAAGATTTTTGTGCAAGCCACTTCTTCATTCAGATTACCTTTAAACTCATTGAAAACTGAGGACTAAATAAAAGTGGAATACAGCCTGAAGACTTGTAATAAAAAATGTCTAATGGCTTCTGTAGGATGTCAATTAACCTGGTTCATTGAAGCAAGATGGTTGATAACTCAGTGAATATTCTAACTATTTCAACCCTACAGGAACTTTGCTATTTTACATACCATACTCTGTAGAAATCCTCTGCTGGATTTCACTCTGTAATGTCTATAAAATACATGCAATACATATTCTCAGCACATAAGCAATAAATAGGAAATGTTCCAAAAGACCTGATCTTATGGGATACACATTAGTTCCCATAATAAAAGAACACAAATCAAACCCAGCAGCTGAAGAGCAGTTGAGTGAATGATTATTCTAAGCCTCTAATGAAATTATATTGTGAAAGGCATTAGACAGATTGATTAGAGATGAGTTGACTGACAAAACTGCCCACTCCGTCCACCATTAGAATCAATCCTCATGAGTGTGTACCGGTGCGTACATCCATATGCAGGTATGCTTGTGTGCTTTATTGCAAATTATTAATTGCTCTTTCTTTATAGTATAAAAAACCAGTCTAACTTACAGAGCTTCATGCTTTAGACTTCACTATGAATACACTTCCAAGGTAGGACACCTGAAATTACTCATTTTCAGTTCATCTGACAGTCATTTCAATTAACACATTTATCAGTGTATTTACAACATGCAGAGGGAAATAAAGATCCCGTTAAAGAACGAAGTAAGATGAATCAAGCCTTTCATTTAGATTAAAAAGATGCAAAAACTAAATCATTACCACAAGTTAATACGGCGGCTAGAGCACAGTAGGAATAGAAATGAAGATTGGATGTGTATACTGTTAAGGAAGATATTCGGAGAAAAAAATTAGTTAGGATTAAAAAGAAAGCAAGACCAAGATCTTTTGCTATATAAATGTTGTCAGTTCCATTTGCTTCATTAGAACCCTGCCAACAGGCCAACAGCCATTAGCGATGGACGTGACCTGCAGTCTCAGAACCTGTGTATTTCAGATATACCTGGACACCAAGGTTTAAAAGTTGTTTCTGGAAACAAAGACATTGTCAAAGTCATGCATGTGGGTTGGAATAATTTCAGGCAACAGTACAGGCTGAGATCTGGCTGAGTAGGAGTCACCCCTGCAGAAAAAGACCTGGGTTCCTGAAGGACAAGGAGTTGAACAGGAGTCTGCCAACCAGCCTTACAATGACAAATGCCAACTGCACAATGGGCTGCATTAGCAAGAATAGAGTTGACAGTTTGAGCAAGCTGATTTCCTCTCTATTTTGCACTTGTGAAGAGTACGTGTCTGGACTACTGTGTTCAGTTTTGGGCTTCCCAGTACAAGAAAGCTATCAATAAGCTAAATCAAGTTCATCAGAGACCCACTGAGATGGTTAGGGATCAAAACATATGATGTACAAGAAGAGACTCCAGAACCTGAGCTTGTTTAGCTGCAAGAGAAGAAGGCTAAGGGGAAACAGGTTAATATTTTCAACTACCTAAAGAGAATTTTAAAAAGATATGAAGCCAGACTAAGAGCTGACAGACATAAGGCACAGCAAATGGAAATCAGAAATACCAATTAGCTGTAAGGAAAAAATTCTTCACAGTGAGGGTGGTCAAACATTAAAACAGAGACCCAGAAAGGCTGTGCAGTCTCCATCCTTGGAGATACTCAAAGCAAGACAACATTAAAGGCCCTGAGGTACCTGATCTAACATCGATGTCACCCTGCTTTGACCTCTGGAGGTCCCTTTTAGTTATATCATTGTTTGATTTTAAAAAAGAATAGAAATGAGATGTAGGGAGAAAATCAGAAATGTCACGGCACAAAATGAGATTCAAGAATCAAGGAATATGTAAGGCAGACAGAAAAGAGGTGCTTAAGTTGAATACTAAGACAGACCCAAAGAATCATCATTTGGCTATAATAGGCTTAACGAAGACAACCTTCATCTCCCTTTGGAAATCAGAGCCCTGCAGGCTTCTTGTAGTGAGGTAAATGAAGACAAGAATAACCTTGAGCTCCAGTCACACTGTACTTATTCATTGCTTATTTAAGACATAGCAACCTATTGTATATTGCTGCAATTTGTATAGCTAATTATATAGAACTATGGTTACACATTGTGGCTAATTGCTAGAATATACATCCTCTGAAGCCATTAGGAGTGTTACCACTGACTCATTTGAAAAGATTAATTTAGCCAGATGAATTATCTGACTCATTTTAGTAGGCTCATCTCAGCAGGCGCTTCTAATGTTGCCCTTTGGAGGAGCTTCTCTCTTTACAAGGAGCTTGGGGAGACTAACCTAAGGGAGATGCCCAGTGCCTGTGAATATTGCTCTTTCTTTCCTCCTTGAAAAAGATTGATGCATGAATCAGTTCCTGTTTAACAACAGGAATGGTAATATATCTATTCCATTTTCCGGAGTAGGATGTCAGCACCATGGTTGCCCAACTTCCTAAAGTGTACCAGGCATACACACCAGTGTTTGTCAAGACAGGACAACTTTTGCAAAGACATCACTGTGCAAGGTTTGAATGGGGTGTTATTTATCTCTTTAAATTAGGTTGTCTCTGTTGGTTGGGTTCCAGTTACAGTCACAGGAGATCTGGTCAATACAGCCATATGGCATTAGTCAGTTTATTCTAAAGTAGCCAGCCACAATTAGGCTGGATGAATCATGCCCTAGGTATTGACTGTTTCTCCATAAACATAGCTGAAGCTGAGATATCTGCCTCAAAGGTGAAAACATATTTTAGAAATGTTGAATTAAAAAACAGCATCACACTGTTGGGTCCATGCCACAAGGCCCTCAATAAGGGGCAATAAGATGACACATGGGGATCAGAGTGATAACCCAGGTCTTGGGATGTTCACATAAACTTTCAGAAGGAAGGAGGAAGTCACAGCAATACAAATGGTCTGAGAGCATCATTTCAGTGCTGATCTCACCACAAACTTCATCTGCCATCTCCTATGTAACCGAGTCACTTTGCCTCTCTACACTTTTGCCTCTCACATGGACAGAATGACATTCCACTTCCTGGACTGTTCTCTCACCTAGGTAGACAGCAAGCTCCTACTGCATCTTCGAGGGCTTAATACATGCATTTTTTATTTTGTTTCAAACCTCTAGCTGCTACTGTGATATGAGTAAATAATGGAGAATCCATGGCAGCTAGTCAGAAGAGCTTTTAGTCCCAAGAGTGATTGCCCTTTTAACTAAGAGTAGTATGTTTTCATACTTTATTTCTTCCTTTTTGTGTGTGTGCTGCTACTGAAAAGAAGTGATTTATTTCAACATGTTTTCTCTTGTTTGAAAAACAGAAGCTTAACCCTTGCTCTTTCCAGAGTAACCCTAAAGGGTATGTAATAAATATTTTAAATGGATAATTGAAGGGGGAAGGAAAAAAATCATGTCAGTAAGGGATAGCAAGAATTTTATTTGAGGGTAGTGACAGATTCTGTTGTCTCTGCCATCAAATAACTGAACTCAGGAGGACTGCTACATGCAAATGAAGTCAAATGAAATACAGGTGTCCACATCGTGTGTATCATCTTCATCAGAGTGTCAGAGAGGTTCCCTCAGCACAGAGGCCAAGTGGTGGATCCTGAGTGCTCCCCCTGTTACAGGTGGTCCCAGAAGGACATGGTTAATGTCCTCATTTTAATGAGGACACTTTAATGTTAAAGATAATGCTAAATGGCACAACAGGGAGAGTCTTGCATTGCACCTTCCCTCACTGTCTGAATTTTGGAGTGGACTTCCTCCCTTGGTGCTGTCAGGCCAGTATGCTCCTCTATTGATGGAATTTATTTTATCCGTGTTTTAAATCACGAGAGAGAGGAATTGTATGCTGATTAGGTGAATGAGCTGTCACCATCCTACCAGACAGCTACTCCACACCTGTCTTGAAATTAAATGCTGGGCCTGAGCACTGGTTGCAGCAGAGAAGTGTGATGATGCATGCCTGCTGCTTTTCATCTTTGCTTCTCAAAAAAAAGGCAGGAGTTTGGATGCAGTTTCACCGTGCACTCCTGGTTGCCAGGAGAGCCACTTCATCCTCATCCCGCCCCCCCAGGAAACTGAGGCATATTGAGTATTTTATTCACCTTTCACTGGGAATTTGGCAGAGCAGGAAACTGGTTCTGGCTCTCCAAAATCGTGCTAGCTCTTTAGCCACGGACCACCCTTACTTATCACAATGATCCACTCAGACTCACGGGTGTCCTCAGAGCTACATCAGTACATACCCTGTTACAAAGATCTTGTGGTTTCACACTCCCAGCTTTTCCATAGGTTTTGGAATCTTGTTTAATCCCTGTCACAGGCCATGACTTTCCACATTCCCTACAGCTCAATGAGACAAAAAATAACAAAGTCCTTTGAGCAATGAAAGGCCAGTGTAAGCTAGAAGTGATTCCTCCCAGTGCAGAATATGAAGTACATGTTTGAATTACTTTTCTGATCTGGTAATGATGTAAATCACTAGAAAGCCACAAAGTAATGGCAATTGTATAAAAAAAAAATAAACTTGATTAACCTGAAAGAATAGAACACATGCCTGAGGAGGATGTTCTTAATTTTTTACTAATCTAAATGGTTTTTGTCCTGTAATTGTATTGAAAAACATACCCAAATCTAAAATAATTTTTGATACTTATGAATGGCTGAAATAAAATTTTTTACTAACAACTGATTATATAATATTAAAATGCTGTTATCACATTTATCTGTTTACCAGCTGGAGCCCTAATTGAAATTTGTTCAGAACTCATAATAGCATTAGGTCATGTTATGCTTACAGCATTAAGCAATGATTACATCTGTGGCTTTTGTTTTTAATTAGCTTTTTTCAGTTATCTAGGAGAGATAGAACCTTTCAAGATTGTAATTCACTTTTGATTACAATAGAAAGAGAACAAACCAAGTCATATTACAGAAAAATGTGCGACTGTATAATTTACATTCCTGACTCTGGGGCTGTTAGATCTGACTGTATTTTGATTTATTTCCTGTCACTCATCAGCTATGTTAATTGTTTTTTGATGGCAATAAGGTGCTTGCTGGTGTTTGCATACTCGGGAATCCAAAATTACTTTTTACAAAAAGGAGATGAGCATGTAATGTGTCTTATTTTTCTGGTGGCAGGACAGAAGCATTGCTTTTCATGCAAAGTACTGAAAACCAGACCACTTTGTATCAGCCGTGCAGCTGAACATAGCCAGAGGTGAATTTTAAAGAGGGTTTCAAATGTAGCTGTAGTTCCGATTCAGAAAAGTATTTCAGCATGTGTCTTCATCATTCATCCCAGCCTAGAAACAGATACAAATGATTACTCACCTGCTTTAGGTTAAACATCTTGCTGAGTCTGGTCCTATGGAAAGGACAAGCCACTGCAAGCAGCAAGCCCACAGGGGTTACTTCGTGTGCCCTCCTCAGTGGATAACTGACACTAACGGCTCATTAGTAATAAACTGACTCAAGCAGTTCCCCTGACTAGAAGAAGTGCCCTGCTGCCCTCTTTCTTCAAACTCTTTCTGAGCTTGTTGTAAATATCCATGCTTGGGAGAACAGATGAGTAACTCCCATGAGCTAATCCAGGGAATAATCAGCCTTAATCCGTTGGAATGAGTGATGGCTGAGAGATGGTGAGCAGCCCCACTCGCCTTTCTGGTGCCACTGGGAGCCTGGAGTGCATCTGTGGCTCAGCAAAGCTCCCACCTCCACTCGCGCTTGCCATACGGTGCCTCATCTGTGCTCTCGAACAACACAGGGAGAAAAGAAGCCTAACAGCCATGGGAATTTGGTGGCATTGTTTACCAGCCAAGTGCTTATGAAGATGAATTAGATGGGGTTGGTAGACTGCAGGTATAGGAAAATAGCAAGGTCATTTATCTCTAACACACCTTTGGAAGTGTGAGACGTGCACAGCGGCAATAGTAAGAAACCAAGTCTGATGACAGTGATTGGTATCCCTGGAGGGGTTACAGGAATTGTATAAATTGTAGAAAATAGGCTCAGGAGGGGTGTTGAGATGTAACATAATCCACCCCGCCCCGCTGAGATGAATCAAGGGGCAAATTGCCCATAAAATACATTGTCTGTAATTCTCTGGTCTGCTCAGAGTAGAGTTGTTCAGCAGTTTTCCCATGTCCAGTTGGAGAAAACAACTTTCAGGAATTGAAACAGTTGTTTCAACGATCCTTAGTAGTCATTCCAGAGTGAAGGATTGAAAGGTTCTGGGCAGGCTGTCTGTTTGTGCTGGGATGTGATGCTCACCCCTAGTTGCAAGGGAAGCGAGGGACCTTCCCATGGCAATCCTCCCGCGCCATGCTCCTGCCATGCTCTGTTTTCTGTGACCACTCAGAGCTAATGGACACTGGGTTGAGGGTCCTCCTTGACTTTGACAATGAAGGACTTTGTGAGGTTTAATGCGGGAGGCTAGCAACATTGATTTTGCCTTTTGTGGAAAATAAAGCATCAAGTTCCTTGCTGCTTATATCAACTCACTGAAGGATCTGTGGTGAGATCCAGGCATCCTGTACAGGATAGAAGTGTGTGCTGGGGAAAAGCCCAGTCTCTTCCTGATGACACCTTGCACTGTTGGGAGGCCACATGAGGATGCATATGTGGGTTAAGTCCCACATGGGACAGATGCCAAGGAGATGCAGATACACTCACAGACTCACAGACTTGAGATCAGACCTCCCATGACAGCACATAAGCCTGCAGTGGCTGCATATGGGGACCTGAGAGTAGAAAGATTAAAAGTGATGCTGAGATGAGACAAGCTTCATCGGGGATGAACATGGCAGGAAGAGAAGGCAGTTCCTGTCACTGATTACAGCCACAGCAACCTTCACTGAGGATAAGATGGTGCTGTTACAGGACACCTGTCCTGCTTTTGCTCTTGATTTTATTCTTGTTCTTAACTACCAAAGGCTTGGGGTTTTTTCCCAGTGAAAAAATAGGGAACACTAAGACTCTACAGCCATTATTTATCAAGCAATCACATCACCTAAGACGCAGGAATCATTCTTATTTCCAGTCTAGCTTTGGGCCGGATAACACTGGGACTCAAGCATGCCCTTTCCACAGAGTAAAGCAGTAATCCAGCTTCCCATATGCTGGCTATGCTGAGGCTGTTTGGGATTTAGCAAAATTACTCCTGGGACCCAAATAACCCATTGCAGGCAAAATTTCAGCAAAGTGAGTGCATTGCCACAGAAAATGCTTGCTCATTTCCTTAATTCAGGTAAAAAAAAAATTAAAAAAATAAAGAATCCAACCCAGTCTAACCATCAATGCAATGCTATTAAAGCAATGTAATGAAAATAACTGGCCTGAAGACTCAGAGATTTAAGTGAGACTAGAATAGGCCTTTAATTACTTTCATTTTTACTCTTTAGCAGCCTTAACAGAACTAAAATAGTTCCCTCTCTCCTCTTCCCACTGTGTCAGTAGGACAGAGTCATGCCTGAGGATTCACATGCTCCTTAATGTTGTGCCTCCTTAGACACAACAATACCTCCATTAGCTTTCTCTCCCCTCCCACAGCAGGCATTCAGCATGGATCAGCCATACCACAGCCAAAACGAGAGGCACGCAGGTGGATTTCTTTTTTTGTCTCGGCTCTGCCCCTTTTCTGCCTTCCCTTTTTCAGAGGAGATGCAGATGGCAGTCGCTCCTTTTGCTGTGTGCGAGTGTCTAGACAAAAAAACTCCCCACAGCTTGTGCAATTCTCTGAGCTGCCTTCTGCTCACCTCCACCTCCTCATTTTCCTCTTTATCTGCTTTCCATATTCTCCATGCTGCTATTGGTCCTGTGGAAATGAACACATCAAAGCCATAAGTAGTGGTTTTTTCACTGCTCCTATGTCATCTCTCCCCCCTCTTCCTTTAACATTAATATTAATAGCTACTGTACCTTTCTTCGCTGTTGCTTTCTTCTTGATCCTCAAGGGAGTAAGCCTTTTCTTGGACTTTCTGCTACAGCAAACGCTTGTTTGAAGGAATGCTAGGGCATGCTGGGAAGCACAACACTGGTGATGACTGTGATACAATATTGGGCCAAGCAGCAAAGATATTAAATGCTATTGTACTTATTGGAAGAGTCAAGCATGCTTTTATCGCTGCCACATATGGCTGGATTTTTTTTCCTTTTCACTTTCCTAGCAAAAATAGCTTTTAATCAGTCCAAAATCTCCAAGGAGAAGAAAAAAAATAAATAACCTCTTTCCTATGCCCTCCTTGATGCTTTTGCACAGGGCTGATGCCTGAGAAGCAAAGAAGCAAGTGCTGTTTCACGCCTGTTGTCAAACACCACACACACACACACAAATACACACTACAGGGACACAGGGCACCAGCACGCTCCCCCCCACTGCTATTATTTAAAGCACTGAGTTAACGAGCTATCCTGCGCTTCAAGGTTTGCCTGCCTGTTGCTAGTCCCTGGAGCTAAGAGCTGAACTCCTCGCGCGTGCGTCAGCCCAGCTCTCGCATTTGTATTCTGTGATGTGGTTGCGTGTCTGGAGTGCTAGGAAGAAATCCCCCAGGTTTGATTTCACTTACACACGTATAATGGAAATATGGTGGCGCGCAGCGAGCATGACGTTTGTGCTCCGTGAGGGCTGCGTGCAACCCACAGTGAAGGTTGCTACTTAGGATAACAGCAGTGCCCAAGAGGCAGAAGGTGAATTTCTTAATGTCATCGTCACAAGAAACAGGTACCACAGCAATAATGAAACTCACTGTAACCCTCAGAGTGAGTTATTCCAAGCATGGTTTCTGCCTGGATGGATGTAAAGGTTATTATTTGCTCCTGTCTTGACACCAGAGATCCGCTCCCTTTGAAGGTAAGGATTTCTTTAATGTGCAGAAGCATATGGTACGTCTGGGGCAGGATGGATTGGGGCACTCAAATGACACTCCCTTTGCACATTTTTTGTGACATGTGCTGCAGCTGAACACAGCAATGAGTAATCCCCTTCCCTTCTCTCCTGCATTCCCCCAGAGCTGATGATGATGTGAAACCAGTTGTTACAGTGAGTGAAAAGGTCCCCATGAGCAGCAGTGGGTTTGCTTCATCTGGAGAAAGGACTGAGGGAGGTCAGGAAAGAGTTGCTGCTGGCTTTCACATTATGGCCTGATCCTATCTTTTCCCTTTCCTTCTCCAGCAAAGCCTTCTGAAGGCTGACAGCCACAGACTAGCTGCCCTTTAGTCTCAGTGGAGTCTGGGGAAATCTCCACTGCCCCAGCCAAAATGCTGCAGGACTGAAATGCACTGTACTGCACCATAGTTGTTACTTAACTGGTGGGGGTGGAGAAAAACAATTCACCAAGCCATGAATGTGAGAGAAACACCAAGAACTTGTGCAAAAGCCCACTGCACACAAAGGAGCTGCAGGTTGCAGACACACAAGTCAGGCTCCTATTGTAGCCTTTTTGAGGACTAGATAGCCTCACTCAAGAACAGCCCCGTGTCCAGCAGTGCCAGTCTCAACCATTTCAGCTCCAATGAGCAGCACCACAAGGCTCAAATATTTCCCACAAGAGCAAGGAGAGTCATTAGTCCTAACAAACAAAAGGAGGCAGGGGATCTGTTTGCTTGTCATTGTCACCAGTTTGATGGTTTAAAGCATGCACAGCATCTTCAAAATCTGATAGAGATGCCCCACATTTACAGACAAGAAACCTAAACAAAGTTTCAGGTGGTGATCAGAGGATGCTTTTGAGATGTCTGCAGGAAACCTAATATTAAAATTCAAATGAGGTCACATGTTTTTCTGCTTGTCTACAAGATTCTCCCAAAGGTCTCCTTGCTCCCCCAGCTTATGAGCCTAATTAACCCCCTGCACCTTGTTGCCAGGCATGGAATGTTAAGTAATTACGGGGATGTGTGGCTTCCTTAGCAGCACGTCAAACTCTTCATGTCACACTCTAAGAGCTGGTGTTTGCTTTGCACTTCTTTGTTCAGTGTTGCAGGGGGTGGTCAGCTATCTACACTTGCGAAACCTTGACTGAAGGCATCAATTTACAGGCAGTCGCTCCTACCAGGGGGGATAAAAATTCCCCTAGAGGGTCTTGCAGGTTTCTGCACCACTATGAAGCAGGAAGCTTAACAGTCTGAGTTGTTCTTAGATGTTTTAAACTACTTCACAGGCATTAACTATGCCCATTTTGTACACTCTTACCTTAACCAGCTCCCCTGAGCAACGTGGATGGTATGTGAGCTTTTCTGCATATTCAGCTGGCAGGGGACAGCCTGAGGAATCTACACTGCTCCCATAATTCTTTACACATTCCTCATTAGAGAGCCTGGATTGAAAGAATAAAAAACAATAACCACGAAAAAAAATCTAGGAGCAGAAAGCAGAGCTCCAAGAATCGGACGTGAGCTTTGGTGCAGGATGCTACAGAGGTTACCTTCTCTGCACTTGTCTTTCCATGGCAGCAATGAATCCCTGGCTACCCTGCGACTTGGTGATGAGGAGAGGACACTGCTGATCACCCCACTGCTTTCTTAGGCTTTACCACACCCTGATACTCAAGGCTTTTTCATGGAGTGCAGAAGTCACAAAATCAAACCTCCTCAGGGAGAGGACCTTCAAATCCCACCTCTTGAGTGGCTGCTCTCACCACTACGTCAGCAGGCAAAATAGGGACAGAAGTATTTTAAGAGTCTCCAAATATATGACCTTAGTTTAAGAGAGGTGGGATGGGGGAGAGAATCAAGAGTAAAAGTGAGAAAACTCATGGGTTGAGATGAAGACAGTTTCATAGGTAAAGCAAAAGCTGTGCACACGAGCAAAGCAAAACAAGGAATTGATTCATCACCCCATCAGCAGGCAGGTGTTCAGTGGTCTCCAGGAAAGCAGAGCTCCATCACAGGTAATGGTTACTTGGGAAGAAAAACACCATAACTCCTAATGTCCCCCACTTCCTCCTTCTTCCTCTAGTTTTATATGCTGAGCGTGACATCATATGGTCTGGAATATCCCTTTGGTCAGCTGGGGTCAGCTGTCCCAACTGTGTCCCCTCCCAACTTCTTGTGCACCCTCAGCCTGCTTACTGGTAGGGTGGGGTGAGAAGAAAAGGCCTTGACTGTGTAAGCTCTGCTCAGCAAGAACAAAAGCATCCCTGGGTTACCAACACTGTTTCCAGCACAAACCCAAAACATAGCCCCATACCAGCTATTATGAATAAAATTAACTCCATCCCAGTCAAAACCAGCACAGTATGTCTCTATATAAACACCACATCTTGGTGTACAGTTCAGCTCCCTGTGTCTCAAAGGGGACATAATAAGTCTGGGAAGGGCTCAGAGAAAGGCAACAAGGATGATAAAGGTGTGGAACAACTTCTCTGCAACTAGCTACTGAGAAGAAAATTAACTCTACCCTCACCAAAACCAGCACAGCATGCCATAGCTTTTCATTCAAGGGGAATCCTTACGAATTGGAAATCCATCCTGGTTGCTGTCAGAAAAAGACATGCAAGTCTTTCACTGAATTGCATACTGCCTTCCATGATACAATCATTGCAGTGGCCTTTGTGATGTCTATTTTGATTTAACTTCATTTTGCAGTTTGCTGGTCCATATATTAAGACAGAAGCAGATCTTTCTATGGTCAGTAATGGACTCTTAAAACAATCAAGGGTACTAGCACAATTTTCAAAATGATCAGGAATAAGCTGAATAAAAAGGATATATTTGAGTAAAAAGCTTAATAAATGGCATGACAGTTTCTTTTTAGTAATTCAGGAGATGATGGCACAATTCCGATGGTACATAAACTATGCAGATTCCTAAAGATGATCAGGACAGCAATTTGCTATGTGTATATTAATATTGCCTCTATGAACAGTTAGTGCTATTAAATGTTTGCAATCAGTCACAGACACAAGTAAATATTCTAGATGGTTTAAAACATTTTCCAAGAAGATATCACTGTCCTATTACATTATGTTTACACCAGCTGATTAACCATTTATTTCAAATCCTTATTAGTCCCGTGACCTACCAAATAAAGCATTTGCCTTGACTTGGGAGTCTACATCCACAAATCTTACTTAGTGGGTGACTTTCCCTTTCTTTGATTCAGTTTCTGCAGATATAAAACAGGGATAATGATAATGAACTCCTTAGTAACGCCATTAGGGATTTACTAATAAGCTAATTATTATTGGGGACTAAAACTTTATGTGAGGAACCATTTATTAAAGCATCCCCATGGCTTATTCACACTCCATAAGCAATTTATGAATGGAGCCTTAGAGGTCGATGAAAAGTGCACCAGTGCCTAAGCAGCAAAGATCCAAAGCACATGGCCACATCTCCAGCAAACAGGTGTACAGCAGGGCATAGACATGCACAAATTCTCAGTAGTTCTTCATCTTTATGTCCCTCCTCAACCTTCTTAGTTGATGCTTTTGATGAGGTGGAGGTGGGGCCTACTTTCTTTAGCCCAAAAAAACCATAGGATACTTCCATGGGTGCAAAACCATGGGATACTTCCATGTTCAAACCTGTCAGCACATGAATGACAAACACGTCCCCTGTAGCTGTTTCTGCAGCGTTACACCCCTAAGTAACAAGGGAAAGGATGAGCAGGAACCATGCTTGGAACAAGGATATTGGGTGCAGACAGAGGGAGCTCACCCACAGGGCCTAGAGTACACACCAGGACCTCCTACACCATGACAGTGGTGAACAGTATGCAAAAAACTCGTCTCCCACCTCATTTTGCTTCTGCATGGACAATCTGAAGTGTTAATAATTTACTTCTTTTCTTTTCCTTTCTGCCTAGTAACCTCTTTCTCTATAGGCTCTCTTCATCACACATTCCCATTCAAGCCTCCGCAAAGCACTTGGCTTGCCCAGCTGCAAAATTTGCTTGGACTGCAAAACTTTGAGATCTGACTGGGTTCCAAATGTGGTTCATAGGCTCCTACCATCCCCTCAAATGAGGATTTTAGCTTCCATATTTCCTTCTAAAAATAGGAATTCATCACTGCAAATTTCAGTAAGGTTGCAGGCTGAAAACCACTTGAAGCACAAGTACTGTTCTCCCTTATCCTCCCAGTTGCAGGGAATGATGAGGGAAGAAACAGGAAGAGACAGTAAGCCTGGTGTCACTGGGAGAATTTTGGGGATTTTGACCATAGAATCATTTTGGTTGGAAAAGACCTTTAAGATCATTAAGTACAACCATTAACCCATGGGTTGGTCTACGTGACACCAGGCCTGCTGGCAACAGATGGGGTACACCTCTCTCAAAGGGGGAAAGGGATTTTTGTGCAGTAGTTGGGAGGGCTCATAGAAAGACATTTAAACTAAATTTGAAGGCGGAAAGGGATAAAGCCAGGCTTACTAAAGATAAGCCTAGGAGTGGCACGCTAATGTTTGAGGGACAGTGTGCTAGTGAGGTGCTTCTGTCTGCCTTCCCAGTGGAGGCAGGGGATGAAAATCCATGTGGCAGCAAAGACACAAGGGTTACTGATGTGTTAGAAACCACAGAAGTGCCTGAGAATGGGGTCATATAGGAATTAGGGCTTCTGCCCCCCAAAAGGTGGTGGAATCAATAGCCCAGGTAAAATGGGCTGAGTGTTTATGGGGGGTCAGCAGAACTGCTATGTTAGAATTCTGGAGGGCAGACTTTGGCCTGTTGAGGAGCCTGGTTGACACAGTCCCTTGGGAGATGGTCCTGAAGGGCAAAGGAGTCCAGGAAGGCTGGAAACTCTTCAAAAATGAAGTCTTAAAGGCACAGGAGCAGGCTGTCCCTACATGACAAAAGACAGACTGGTGGGGAAGAAGACAACTCTGGCTGCACAGAGAGCTTTGGCTGGAACTCAGGAAAAAAAAAGAGAGCCTATGACCTTTGGAAGAAGGTGCAGGCAACTCAGAAGGACTACAAGGATGTCATGAGGCTATTCAGGGAGAAAATTAGAAGGGGCAAAGCTGGGTAAAACTGAATCTGGTTTCTGCTGAAAAAGATTATAACAAATGTTGCTATGAATATATTAGCAACAAAAGGAGGGGTAAGGAGAATCTCTGTCCTCCATTGGATGCATGGGGAAACACAGTGACCAAAGCTGAGAAAAAGGCTGAGGTACTGAATGCTTTCATTGCCTCTGCATTTAAGAGTAAAACCAGCTGTCCTTTGAGTACTCAGCCCCCATAATGATAAGAGAAATGGTCAGACACACACAAGTCTATGGGCCCAGATGGGATCCACCCAAGGGTACTGAGCGAGCTGGCAGAAGTGCTTACCAAACCACTTTCCATGATCTATCACAGAATGCTAGGGATTGAAAAAGACCTCTGGAGACCATCTAGTCCAACGTCCCCGATAAAGCAGGTTATTCTACAACAGGTTGCACAGTATTGCATCCAGGTAGGTTTTGAAAGTCTCCAGAGGAGACTCCACAATCTCCCTAGGCAGCTTGTTCCAGTGCTCCATCACCCTCAAAATAAAAAACTCTTTCCTCATATTCAGGTAGAACTTCCTGTGTTCTAATTTGTGCCAGTTGCCCCTTGTCTTATCACTGAGTACCACTGAAAAGAGACTGGCCCCTTCTACTTGACACCCACCTCTCAGATATTTGTAAACATTAATAAGATTGACTCTCAGTCTTCTCTTCTCCAGGTTAAACAGCCCCAGGTCTCTCAGCCTTTCCTTCTAAGAGAAATGTTCCAGTCCCCTAATCATCTTTGTAGCATTCCATTGGGCTGTCTGTCTTGAACAGGGAGCCCAGAGCTGGACATAGTACTCCAAATGTGGCCTCACTAGGGTAGAGTACAGGGAAGAAGAACTTCCCTTGATCTGCTGGACACACTCTTCTTAATGCACCCCAAGATACCATTGGCCTTCCTGGCCACAACAGCACACTGCTGGCTCATGGTTAACTTGTTGTCCACCAGGACTACCAGGTCCTTCTCCATGGAGCTGCTTCCCAGCAGGCCAACCCCTAACCTCTACTGATACATGGGGTTATTCCTCCCCAGGTGTAGAAGTCTGCACTTGCCTTTGTTGAACTTCATTAGGTTCCCTTCCACCCAACTCTCCAGCCTGTCCAGGTCTCGCTGGATGGCAGCACAGCCTTCTGGTGTGTCAGCCACTCCTTCCAGTTTTGTATCATCAGCAAACTTGCTGAGGTTACACTCCATCTCTTCATCCAGGTCATTGATGAATATGTTGAACAAGATTGGATTCAGTACTGACCCCTGGGGAACTCAGCTAGCTACAGGCCTCCAACTAGACTCTGCACCACTGATCACAACCCTCTGAACCAGTTCTCAATCCACCTCACTGCCCACTCATCTAACCCACACTTCCTGAGCTTACCTATGAGGATGTTATGGGAGACAGTGGCAAAAGCCTCGCTGAAGTCAAGATAGACAACATTCACTTCTCTCCCTTCATCTACCCATCTAGTCACACCATCATAGAATCTGTGCATTGAATCTTCACAAAGAGAAATCCATACTGGCAATCTGTAGGAATGATGAAGGTCTATCATCAGTGGGAAGTAGCTCAGATGAAACAGTGATTCATTTCAAAGTTCATGTGTATTGAATAGAAACTGACACTCAGCTTCATTGCAGAACATCAGCTTTTCAAAGCTCAGTGGCATAAGAAGGGGCAAAGAGGGTCTGGCTTTTCACAGAGGCCATGAGGCTTCAATTTGTTCAAAGCTGAAGAGCGCTTAATGGGAATGACACTTTGAAAAGGAGGTGATTGGGCAGTGTGCAGACAGATTAGCTTTGCGACAACACGCTGGATAACTTTTTCCTTTCATTTACACAAGTGTAAATAATGTGGACTGTGCAAATCAGTGAAGGGAATCCAGCTGAGATGAGAGAGTTATTCCAGAGAGACAGAAAATTTGTCATCCTGAAACTCAGCTCTTGCAGGTGTTTCTGCTATTACAGACGTCTTGTACAAAGCCCCTAGCAGCATGTAATTTAAATCCAGTTGGGCCTAAGTAAGGACTGTTGTAAGAAACACAACTGTCTTCTTCCTCAGCTCACTGATGTGGTGAGCACTCATTGCTTTCTGTCAGAAGGCCCCTCAGCACTTGTGGTAAATGACTGGGGAGGGATGCCTCATGCAAACTCATAAGATGAATTATATTAAAAATTAAAAGTGAAAAAGCAAACAGCTTGACTGAGACTTGAAAGAATAATAGCTGCACTGTGTGCTTTTCACTCACAGCTTAAGTTCTTATGGCTGAATGGCTGTTGGAAATACTAAGGGTTTGATTTGGCAAATCTCTCACATACAGAATCCCTGGGAGTTAGGACAAGTCTGTCCCAGTTGTGCTTACCTGCTCTTTTCACTGTATTTCTGCTTCCCTCTTACCATTGCAAGTCTACAGATACACCAACAGCATATACAGGCAAGCCCCAACTGGCATCTTTCCCCCAAGACAGGTACTTACACGCCACAAAAACCTGAATTCAAGTGCAAATGCCCCAAACCTGGAAATCTTACTCAGGTTCCCATCCAGGTCCCATTTCTCTTTAGAGAACTGTTTTCCTGTCCTTTGTAGTCTGGAAGCAGTTACACAATGGTTTCTGCTCAAAGGTTTCCTGTCTTGGGGAAATTACCTTTGGATAGTCATGCATTCCTCTGGCCCTGCTTAGTTTTCTTATGCTGTGTTTACACTGTGCTAACCATAGTAAAGCTGGGGACTCTGGTCTCTGTTGCAACACACATCATTCATAATACTGAACTCTCAAATTTGTTGCTGAGAAGTTAGGGCTTCCACAGCTATTGGTGGATATATCTGTGAGTCTTCAAAAAGTGCATCATCTCTCTGACAGGGACCATACACAGGGGCCGTAAAGCATAACTCATTTGCTAAGGTAACCCCAGGGGATATACTGGATCCCAGCCTTTCTAAGCCTGCCTCAGGATGAACTTCCTTCTGTACAGAACCAACCAGGCAATCAAATGTTGTTATATCTTATCACCAGACCTTCAAGAAACGCATGTTCAAAACCATTAGCAAAGTTTCCATCCTATCTCATTCCTCTCTCTTTATTTGCTGTCCTCAACTGAGATATTTAGCTATGGTGACCAGAAAGGCAGAGCTGAAAACCCACCCAGAGCCCTTTCCCATGCAGACAGGCAGGGTTGGCAGTGTGCATTTCCTAGCCCGTTCCATACTGTCCTATCATGGTGATAAAACCTTGTATCTCCTGCCCTTTTCTTTTTGTAACTAAAGGGCCTTCTTTCACTGGAGGTGTTGGTGAGGGGGTGATGTGGTACTAACAAAAGTTCTGAATATCTCTTCCCTAGGCTCTTCCTATCTGAACAACCATCAGAGCTGAGTGTAGCTTTCCGAAAAATAAGCCCATCCTCCTGCCACTATTGATTATCCTCATTCCTCAACATTTTTTTCTGATGTTTGTGGGGAGACAGAATACTCAAGACTCACTAGTTTTCCTTACTGGGTCCAACTCCACCCTTCAGGATAGGGTCTGCGTGGGCTTGCGCTCATAATGTTCTAATTGCCATCACTGCTAGCAAACTCTGCACCAGACAGACACCGAGGCCTTCCTCGCTTCTTTTTGTGTGCTTACTCAGTATCTCCCAGCAGTTAAAACTAGATTACCCTAGCACTTCTTGTATTTAAAGACTAAATCGTGAGACTTCTATCTGTGCTGACAATACATCGTGTGCTAGTTTCAGAAGCACAGGATCTGTGCTAATTTCAGGGCGACTTCTCTGTGCTAATGAATGTACCACTACACAGCTGAAAGTTTTTAGTCTTCAGAAACGGCCTGCAGGAAGGTCCTCATGCTCTGTCCTTCCCTTCAGAGAAGGAGAGAAGCTGTCCTTTACCCATGGGATCCTGCTGCAACTCCTCCAGTCAAGAACACTTCTGCAAGAGAAGCTGGTCATGAAAGTCACCTTGTACATCCTCTTTGTCACTTGCCACCAAGTACCTGAGACTCCAGTCTTGTACCAAATCCAAGGTCCTAATGTAACTTTAGCTTAAAGCCATAAAGGATTTTTTTTAAACTGGTGACTAAGCATTTATCAGAAAATGAAATGATGTTTGGAGAAAGTGAGAGTAGGATCTACACTTATTTTAAAATTCAATTAGCAGCACAACCATGATGAACAGCCCTGTGGTTATGTAGATTTAGCAAAGTCATTAAGATCTCAGATTACACAGGGTGTTATTTCCCCTTACTCTCCCTTTTGCTGCCCCCAGCAATCCTGCCTGTTTTCAGCCCATCACAATACAAACGGAAACAAATCACCAGGGGTTAAACAGCCTAAATTGGATTACAGTCACACTGTTCAGAAAATAGAGTATTGCTGGTAATTGCATTTCATTGAATAAATATCTCTACATTAGTTTACATCACATTAGTATTCTGACAATGATTATTCTCATTGTAATTTTCCTGTCCAAGAATAAGTGTTACGCAGAGCTCAGAATCCAAACAACTGATGGTGTTCTTAGTGCTGGTATTTGTTTTAAAGACTAAACAACATTCTAAATCTTAGATCAAAAAATCCCAGACCCATCTTCTTTCAATCCTGCTGAAGAGTTACGAGCCAAATAACTCCAGGCCCCAACTTTTTCATGCTGAAGTCAGTAGGAGTTCTGCTAATCTCTCTTGCTTCAGGGCCCTCAAAATTTATTTTATTTATATCACAGTAGCCTCCTAGATTTCCTGGTTCCAAAATACTTATGGATAGTCTGTGACACCTATTCTGTGATTCATAGAATTCCAGTATAAAATGGTGCTGGCACAGTTAGGTGTAAAGTTTACCCTTGATCGCTGCTTAGGTATTTTATCCCAGCTTCTAGATAACAGCTTGCCTTAGTCAGAAGTCTCCATACATCCCCCCCCACCACTCAGCTTTACTGCGATCATTGACTGCTGTCTCCAAGCAGCTCACCAAGATGATCATCAACCACTTTGATTTTTTTCAGTGCCTGCTGTTCTTCACTTTCTCAGGGAACGAGACAATGCCCTGAGAAGCAGATAAAAGAAAGGATATAAACCAATAAAAGCAAAGAGCAATTTAACCAGGCACTTCTCTAAGCTTCATGGGGTCATGGGAGACACATCTCAAGTTTCTCAGTTTCTCTGTTCCTCCAGTTGACTTTGTCTCTCAGACCTCTGATGTTGGCCAGGGGAGTTTAAGGACCTCTGGCTCAGCAGGCTGTCTGTTGAGAAAGAGCATCACCAATGTTCATGGGCCAGCAAGCTCTAGTGTGGAGCTAAGAAGGTAAGAGAAGGTAGGAGGAAATGCTGGCAGTTAGATAGACAGAAGCATGCTTTCATTCCTTGCTGCCAGGCTCAAGAACAGCCACACTGCCCCACTGAGCATGTTTCTTAATGCAAGCCATAGTCCTCCCTTGAAAGAAATACCCAATGGCTGGATATTTTTCACTGGGCATTTGTACTAATTATTCCTTTCCCTTACCATAGGTCCAATACTTTAAAATATCCCAGGAGAACTACACCATCCTTTTCTCTCAGGCACTGAGCAGCAGCACAAGCTATAAATGACGTGAAGATTCACTAGTACTGCAGTACTCTGCCAACTGTCCCAAGTGATTGTCTAACTCAGCTATCACATCAGAATGTTCTAGATATCGACATTTCCATGTTTCCAGGAGAATATCTTAGTGATGATGACATCTTCTGGTAGTACTTTGCATAGAAAAAGGTTTTGGGAAGAGATGTCACATTTCTTGCATAAAATAAAAGAAACGAATACTGTGAGGGCAAAGGAAGAGCAGGCTGACATGAAAGAGCAATGGTATGATGACCAAGACTTGAAAAAGCTGCACCTGTAGAAGTATAAAGTTGAGAAATTGGTAATTGGTTACAATCTGAAAATAACATTTGAATAACGCCATCAATAATGGACAGCTGCTGGGAGGCAAAACCTACCATGCATGGCATTTTCCAAAGAATTATTGGACCTTGGAGGCCAATTTTCACAGGCCTCCATCCTGCAATCTTGTTGATAAATCATTTCCATATGTAGGACTTGATGCTAAACATTGAGAACAAGCCACATTTTACTGCCAGTGTAAAGTGCATAAGAGAGGAACAAAACACGCTACAAAACTGTTATGAAACTGGAATCTGGGAGCAGTACAGGGTTGCACAAAGATGAAATACAGAAAGAAGCCCATTACTTCAGTTCTTTTCCAGGCAGCTAACACCATATATGCCAAAGATAGAAAGCGGCTGTAGGCAGTGGTGACTGTCTGAAAAACAGACATGGGACAAAGTTGGCATCATGCGTGATCTGAGAAAGTCAGAGGGGAGAGGGATAGATAGAGGCCATTACAGAATCACAGAATCACAGAATCATTAAGGTTGGAAAAGACCTCCAAGACCATCAAGTCCAACCATCTACCTAACATTATCATGACCACTAAACCATGTCTTGAAGTGTCACATCTACACATTTTTTTAACACCTCCAGGGATGGTGACTCCACAGCCTCCCTGGGTAGTCTGTTCCAATGCCTGACCACTCCTTCAGTATAGAATTTTTTCCTAATGTCTAACCTAAACCTCCCCTGGTGCAACTTAAGCCCATTACAGTAGGCTTCATCCAGGCACAGGCACCACAAGAGCCCTTTTGCACTATAGATCATGGCATTTGGAATCTGGAAGCACTGGCCAAGATGACTAAGGTCGGTACAGTAACAATGATGACTCCTCAATCTTTTCAGAATGTGATTATCCATTATTTATTGCATATTTTGTTTGTAAACACACCTTGAGCTCAAGCCAGAGACATGTATTTAAGGCCGGGGGAAATGGATCTGTTCTCCACAGTCACAATCCTAAATTCACCCAGGTTTCCAAAGAGATAAAGCAATCCTGCAAGCTCTGTGAACACCAATAGAAGACTCCTCTCTTCATTTCACCAAAGGGATGAATACACCCTACTGAAGTAATTTCATCAATTTCCTTCTGCTGCAACCTAGCAGAGGTGATGATGATGGTAAAAGCTGGGGCCATGCTTCTCAGAACAGGGGATAATGCTGCACTAATTCACCCCAGTTTTTAAAGGGGAAAGCTAATAACTTTGGTCAGGAGTTTACGAAAAAGGAACTTAAGGCACTGACCCAAAGCATAGCAATTTGGAAGCTGGAGAAAAGATAAACAGAACCTACTAAGTGGCAGCAGCTTTTAACTATAGTGAGAATGATGATATATGACATCCGAGTCTTGGCTCAGTAACTACAGATACCATAAAACCACCATGTGCAATTAGAAACAATCTGTGATGTGTATTTCACAATAAGTCCAGAAATACCACGGCATGGTTACTGACTTCATTCACAAACTACAAGCATGATCCTTCCAGGTCACAGTTAAGGTCATTGTTTAGTAACAGCAAAAAAAATTCTGTTTCCTGACAGGTATTTAAAATCTTCCCGAGGCTCAGTTAATTAGATTTTATTTTGTTTATGACATTAACCTTGGGGGGAAAAAACAACATAGAAATAAAATGGCAAAAAAAAATACCTGTCCCAGAAAAGCAAACCCCATACATCTGATTATGATGCAATTTTTTCTTGGTATGCAAGAATAAATCACATTCTAAATTTTCATTGAAACACAGTAGCTGGTTTTGCTATCTGCATTTAAAATGGCCTAAAACCCCAATATGTTAGTGGCAAGGACTGCTTTTCTTTTTTTTTTTTTTTATATGAGCTAAAAATATAAAAATTTAGACTTGACCTCTCCTTCCCCAAAGCCATTATTAAAATCACATGCAAAACTTATCCTACTGGGAGCACAATTTACTTGAAGAACCTTCGCTCCACTTGGCTAAAGAAGGAGCAGTGATCCACGTGCTGGTTTATAAGCCATTTCTAAGAAACAAATACCTTAATCTTAGCAACAACAGGGTTCGGTATTTCCAAACAGAAGCTTTTAACAGAGAAACCTTTTTGGAAAAGTTAAAACCTAAGCAATCAACTTTTCAGAACTTCTTTTGTGGAATAAAATGCTAGATTCAAGAAAGCTAGAGGGCCCCAGACATGCATGGCACCCAACGACTTCATTCCAGCATGGAAGATGTCACACTGTTGCTCTTCTTCACAAGCATTGAATACAGCAGTACCAAAAAGACCATATTCCTTGTGAGCCAAGCTCCCACAGCCTTGCTTACGAGAGTAGCACCATCTCACAATCATGCTTAGATCAGTATAGAATGGAGGCAACCTGTGGCCTTAAAGTTTGCATTTATTTGGGACCTGTAATATATATCTTCTGTAAGATGTGATGCTGCGGTCATTTTAGTACTGTGTTGAGCTTGGATTTTGAACTTCAGCCCATCAGTACTAATATATCAGAATTTCTAATAGGGAAGCGAATTCATTAAACCCTTGACCAGAAAAGGACTATCACTGCTCAAGCCTGTCAGGCTCATCGTGGGGCAGTGACAAGGTCTTCTGGGTACCATTGCAAAGTAACTTGAGAGAGTTAGTGACCGTGGACAGAGGGCACACACAGTCCTATGAAGAACATACAGCTGGGGGAGAATCAGGGAAGCAGTTTTGTAACTTGTCGTTTATTCTGATGACCTGATACATCTGCAAGTATATGAAAAGTTATTTTCTCAGTCATCCATAGACAGAGACATTGCTAGGCAGAGAAGTGATGATGCTTTTGAGTCCAGGAAAATCAGAACTTAAGCATTTAGGCAAAGAGATTCTTGAGAGGCTTTATCTCTTTATGCAGTTCAAATCGAGAAGAAAAAGGAAAAGAAAAAAAGGAAAAAGAAAAAAAAAAGGAAAAAGAAAAAAATAGAAAAAAAGGAAAAAGGAAAAAAGGAGAAAGGAGAAAAAAAGAAAAAAAGAAAAAAGAGAAAAAAAAAGAAGAAAAAAGTGTTTTGCAAGACTTGTGAATCTTGCTGAGTTTCATTAATACACAAAACTGTGTGACAGAGTTATGGAAGCACTTCTTTAGAGGGTCCAAAATTAGATTAATTCCTCGATTTTCATGTTGTAATCAATAGGCAGTTCAGAACATCTTATCCTGAAGGCATTATCTTCACCTGGATTTTATTGTTAGACCTTTGAAGAAAGAAATGAGACAGACTGTAGGAATTGTTTCGCCTGCTCTTCTACTCTGTATCAGCTAAATATCATTGTCTTGTTTATGACTAGATACTCCTAGGATCAGTAGATTGTAAATGCTATAAAGAGAGGATACTCAGTAGAATTAGACCGTTGAATCATTGCATCCCTGGAAGAGCATGATGCACACAACTTCATTCATCTCCCCTTTTAGTCAGTTGGAGTCTTTCCCTCAACTTAACTATATTGGATTTAGTTTATAACAACAAAGAACATTTCAGGGGAAAAATGAGAATCTGCATCTTCCTTAGAGGAGTGTCTTTATATTGCTTATACTAATACAAAAGCTGCACTGCAAAATGGTTTTGCATTGAAATCACTTATAATTTGAAGCAGTAGAGATTTAAGATGATTGTTGAAGACACTTACTACAGTAAACATTTTGGTCTCTTGGCATGGTGGCCTTGCTGCTTTCCAAAAAACAGTCTTCATATTTTCCCCTACAGATGATTTATCTCTATCCACAGCTTTGCTCATGCTGTTATCTCCTTCATGTGGAACCATAAAACACTTAGAGTAAGAGAACGCCATGCTACGCAGAAAGAGCCAAGAAAAGGGATTTGGTGTGGAGCTGACAACTTTAACACACACAGGGAAGGTCTGAAATTAAGTGCTGCCTGTAAGCATGAGCATCAAGCCCAGTTTGCAGCTGGCATCACATATGAGGATGGAAAGCATCATCACATTGCTCTGAGTGCTGTTGGATTGAGAAGAGCTCAGAGCCCTGCCCTGAGCTCCCTCCTGTGCTCTGAGGCTGGAGGAGGAGGATAAACTGGAATAGCCAGGGGGCTTCCCTGCAGCAGTTGATGTCAGATTCCTGCCTAGCACACAGCCCAGGAAAGGAAAGGAAAGAGGTAAGGGAGGCAAAGGAAAAAAGAACAATCAAAGGGAATGAAATAGGAATGAACAACACATTGCTCACACTGTCCTCTTTCCCCAGTTGGAACCAACCCACATAGCCACGCAGGAGAACGTCTGTCTTTAGAAAGGCAAACACAGCTGTCAGTTCTAACAGGTATTAAAGTCACTATTATGAGCACACACATCATTATCCAGAGAGGACTTTATAAATCCAACCCAGCAGTGTCATCCAGCAGGCCAGAAGCTTCCTTGACAGTAGATTCTACTAGGAATATGATTTTCATCTAACTAGTTCACAGGATTGAAGGAATAACCATCTGCTCCTTGCTCTCCTCCCACAGGCAATAACAGAAAGGTCTTTAGTGGGAGATGAGGATAATACTGATGCTTTCTTAAACGAGAATCACTGTGGCTTTCCTTATGCTCATATGCCTCCTGCAAAGGGGTAGCAACAGTTTAACACGGCAGACACCCTACCTGCTATTTGTCTACAAAGCTGAGCGGGCTGTCTCAAGGCGTGCTTTTAACCAAGGTAGAAAATGGTTCTTGGTTGCAGGCAGTAATAAATGAATCCACAGGAGTGACTTCAGCCTGCCTAGGGTCTGCTGATCCCCTGCAGCCTCTGAGGTCTCAGCAGCATCATTAATGAGTTCCGGGAAGGGGGTGCTTGCAGTCAATGGAAAAATCACCTCCGTGGAAGGTGGTGTGCATGCTGCAGGTAGTTTGCTGCACATCATTTCCAGAGGCAGGCTTGGGTAAGGAGTCAAGGACCTCCCTGAGCACTATGGACATCAGCAGGCTGATTCAAATTTGAACACTCCTACTGCCCAGAAAAACATAGCACCTGCCTAGTGATTTTCCTCACTGTCTCTGTGGGCCTTGTTAGCAGGCACTCTGAGCACCTTGGGACCTTAATGGGTTTATTTATCTTTGCAGCATCTCAGTGCAACAGGTAGGAGTAGCTTGTATTCACAAGTGAAGACCAGAGGCCTGAAAGCACATATCCTCTCATATCATTTCTTTAGCAGCCCTAATTTGTTGCTAAAGCAATTTGCTTGCACCTCACCAGGGTGTTATATTGCACTCAGCCAACTCTGCTGGTGCCCCAGTCTGCTGGGGTGTGTGTGTGTGTCTTCCTCAGACCGACGCAACCTTCAGCCCAGAAGCTTCCCCAAGCCCTGCCTCAGTGCTAATGCTCCAGACCAGATCCTTCAGCTGCTTGTTCCCTCCTTGTCTTGCTCAGCAAATCCCTGTCCTGTATGCATACTCATAACACACACGAGGCAGATGCAGGTTCACTCTATGCATCCACCTGCGGTGAGGGCTGTGGGCAGTAAGAAGGTGACACAAGGCTCATGAAAGCCCTGGGTGGAGGACAAGCTGTGCACCCTTCCCTTTCTACCCTCCACCCACATGCTGTGAACCAGGTTAGCCCAAGGCCTTCCCTGGTGCAGGTGGCTGTGTACAAACCCCACAGCTGCTTCCCCCGTGGCACCGCAGCCTCAGCAACTGACATCAGCATGGAAATGAGTCCTGCTCGGCTAGATTTGGAACAGGTCCAGCAGAAAGCCCTAACCATAACCACTGCAGGTGGTTTGAGACTTTGTATCTCTGTCGCTTTCGATTGGCTGGGAAAGGAAAATATGAACCTATTTCCCAATCTAATGGATGAATAACAAGGTGGATTACTCGTCCGACTCCTGCGCCCCTACACTGCCATGAACCTGCAGAGATGGTTGTGAGTTACAGCTGTGGCCAGCACTTCTGGGTCACATCTGCAAGCAATCCAAGATGTGAGAAAGGCAGCAGACCCCACAGATCCCCAGCTATGTTACAATTTTGGGGATGGTTACATGTTCTGACACGATCAGCCTCATATTCTGGCTCAGATACCACCAGCGTCACAGAAAGGAGCTATGTTGCTCAGTGGTTTGTCTCTTCCTGCCCATTTAAAATGGAGGCATAAGCACATAATCATAGAATCACAGAATGATTGCTCAAAGCCCCATCCAACATGACCTTGAATACTTCCAGGGATGGGGCACCACAACTTCTCTGGGTAACCTGTAGTCACATCATAGATTTGCTGGAAAAAGTGATGGGTTTACCTCACATTACTTTTAATACTTAAATGTTTTCTTAGCAGCATGGCAACAGCCAAAGAAAAGACTCCTTCCTTTTATTAATGGCTTCTGCGTAGGTATTGCACACCAGGAGCAACCATCATAAGCTTCTCCACTGACACACAGTCCCACCCTTTCCTGTCTGCATATGAAAGGACATGCTGTGCTACCAAGGCAGCCAGCAGACCAGTGAAGTGCTAAAAGACACATTAAAGGAGGAGCTTCTGAGGGAGAAGCTTGGCATGAGCGAGATATGAGAGATGCAAGGGACTAGCAGTGCTCATGCTGGAAAGATGCATGTGCTGTACCTCCTTCCTAAAGTTATGTTTGAAATATAGATGCTATTTTCTGGGGAAAAAACCCACCACCACCACCACCACCACCACAAACCACCCAGGACTGCATTTTAATTAAGCTTTGCCTGCTTCTCAAGTCAGTTTGATAGCAATTCCTAAGAATCCAGACCTCTACTGACACACAAATTACTTAATTTTCATTTGTTGAAATGCACCAATTAAAATCTCACAGTGGCAGAGCTTCTTCTGAGATACAGCTTGGATGCCTCAGTCAAAAATTCTGTGGCTTTGACAATCTCAGGAATTTATTTTGCCATGGAACACATTTAGTCACAAATTACAAGGTTGAAAGTAGTTAACAGAGACATCATCTTTCAGTGAGTTTTAGAAAAAAACAGGATTTGCTGATGTGATAAATATAGCAGCTAGAATTTCCCCTCTCTGTTCTGTAGCTCCCTTCACTTTCAGGTCTTGAATATATGGTGGGCCATACTACACTGTAAGTACAATACAAAAGTAAGTTCAGAAGCACCTCTTGTTGGTGTCACCAAAGGTATACAGGCTAAATGTATATAAAGCCTTCCTGACACCAGAAGCTCATTGTATCTCTCATGTTATGTTAAATATCACAAAGCTCAAGTTTTAGAAATACCAAGACTCTCATGGTATTTGTCAACGTTTTGAGGTGCATAAATTTTCTCATTATCTGAATTCTCAATATTTGTCCTGGAGGCACAAGCAGAGCCAGCAAACAGTGACATGTCCATGCTTATTTCACACATAAACCCAAAACCAACCTAGTTTTGCCCGTTCCCAGGTCACTTCATGAGGCCTGGTCCATAAGAGGTATCATTATAGCTCTAACACAACAGAAACAGAAAGGAGATGATACCTAGTATCGTTTGGGTTATGCCAGTCATGAAGGATATGGGAGATCCAGAGGCCCACTGTCTTCCTGAGAAGACAGAAACAAAACTCTTCCATAAGCATGTCCTAAAGGCAAAACTTTCAGAATTTTCTGGTGGGTATGTCTGAATGACTCTTGATTAAGATAGTGCACGATTCTGAGATATCTGAATATTCATTAGAGAGGACCTCAAAGCATTCTCACCCCCTTCCTGCATCTGATCCAAGAGTCATTGTCATTCTTTTCTATTTTTTCCCCAACTGACTGAACGGGTATTTAATGAGCCCACACAAAACTGAACAGCTTCAGTGGGACAGAGAGCGCACAACTTGCTCAAAAATAGCCTACATTCTGGTGGCTCTCAGCGCTCTCCTGGGAGATACCGGTTCAAATTCCTTCAGTGAGATGAGAGACTTCAACCTTGGTCTTTCATAAACTAAGGAAGCAATCTGAAATATTAATGCTTTTTATTAAATGACGTGGCACCATTTCCTCTTGGGTGTGAGAAACAGCCAACCTCATTAAAGTACTTAACCTTGAGACAGTATTAGGCTATGTAACATGAGTGAAAGGAAGCACCATTTTCCACCAGTTGTCAGGATGATAACTCTATGTCCTATTCCCCACCAGCTACCTCAGGCATGGCAGCCTTGATGGATCTCATTTTCGGTGGCATTCCTGGCTTTACAAGAACTTAGTGCCTGACTTGAGGATGCAGCTTCTACTGAAGGACAAGAGGCAACAAATGAGGTGTTACAATTCTGAATCAAAAATTCCTTGGTGGACTTAGCTATGACTGTCATGGAAGGACACCACTCATCAAGCAGCTCTCAGGTCACACATCTCCCTCAAGTAAGGACATGATTGATTTCAACAGAACTGCAAGGAAGAACTTCACTAGGAAGTGGTTTATTCCTCCAGTGCCCCTAATTCCACCATGGTGTTTAAGCACTCTAGTTTGCCAGGTCTGTGATGCAGTAGAGTGCTTACATGCCAAATGGAGCATAGCTTATCTCAGTTCTCATAAAACTCTACTGAAAAAAGAAATGGAAGCTATTAAATAATTCAAGGGTGTCATAGCCATCAGCTGCCTGAATACCTGTGAAACACAACATGCGTACAGAACATGATACTGAAACTTGTCTTACTCAGAAGTACTTCTCTCTAAGAAAAAATATAAACATGTAACAAGATTTATTTCTTCTCATACTATGTATCTCTTAATAACAACAGGAACACGGCATTCAACATGCAAGTAAGGATGAATTGTGATTTAAAATCAACATATTTTTAATTGCTGGATATAAGATGTGTGTAAGGTTAAAAATAAGATGGCATTGGAACAAGACGACAATATACCGTTGGAGCAACAAAATAACTTTGACACATAATTCTCAAAACTCAAGAGCTTAAAGTTTAAAGCAACCAGAACTAGCACTACAAAAGTCCCTGGATCACATCAGCTACATAGTTAGACAGACTAATAAATGTACCTGCTCCATAGGTGGTGTACAGTCCTCTCTGTGTTCTGTATCTATCAATGCACTATATAGCCATGTAGCTTTGGGTTTCCAGAGAGCCCTGCATCATGGCGGGGTTTTGGCCTTCAAAGGGAAATTACTATTTAGAGTATTTGTTTTGAGCAATGACAATTTCAACCATCTCAAATATCCTACAAGCCACGTTGCAACCCACTAGCATGGTATTTCTACATGAAACTGTAGATATGTGCTGCTGCCCTCAACAGCAGATTGAGAGCGTATGGATGAGCCAGCTCAGCTGGGAAAGCATTGGAGGGCTGTGTAGAGCAGGGGGAGCCAGACCTCATGCAGATTCTCCCCTGCTTCCTTGCAGTCTTTGCGGGGACTCAGATGGGGGAGTTGCCTGGAGTGGACCAGGCCCACGACCACACCTGAGTTTTGTTTGGGGTGGAGTTTTCACTCCCAAAGATAGTTTAGGAGGAACAAATACTTCTGCAGTCTGGATAAGCACGTGACTGGGACCCAGGAGTGACCCCAGGGAGTTACCTTAGTTAATAGCATGGGCATTCCTGATGACTTCCACAGGTGGTCAAGCACAGCTGTAACTGTGGCATCCCCAGTGTTCCCTCTGTGACATGTGTACACAACTGAGTATCTCAAAATTGAGTAAGAAATGCAAGCACACCGAGCAAGGAATCATTTAATTGAGGAGCCTCCAATAACAAGATCAGAGGTATGTCTTCAGCTCTGCCCTCCTGTAGTTTGGGTTCCCAGCTCAAAAACTGCACATTTGTGGGCATTCCTCCCTCCACTCCATATCCACAGACTGGCTTATCTTTGTAAGCACCAAAGTTCTTTATTTTGAAAGCTATGCAAGAGGTCAACACTCTCCCTAAAAGCACAGTCACTGAGATAGCATGTCACTGCCACCAACCCCCATCCCTTGTGCCTGTAGAGTTTGTCTGCTTTGAGGCTTAGAGGTTAAGCATGCAGAAGTATCAAGCATCATAATTTTAGGCACCAGCCCCGGTGATATGTAGGCACTATTAAGTTCTTTGTGGATTTTCCAACCAATGCCTTATCTGCACGTGCAGTACAGCAATATATATATGTGTTTTATGACACAAAAAATACTGGCCAATGGTTTCTGATCCTAGAAAGCAACAGATTGATCAGAGAATGTGGATTCTGAGGAGCAGTCATTCAAAGGAAACACAAAGAGATCAAAGAGATCAAAGCAGCTGACAAGGTGAGAAAATTAAGCACTGGGGTAAGTTGAAGCAGACAGGAAGAAATGAGAGAACAAGATAGAGAGCAGCAAATATGTGTGGATGTGCACGCACACGAGTGACTCCTCTGGGCAATACTGAGTTTCTACTCCTGCACAGACATGACTTTCAACACATTGCAGCAGATTCAAAAGGAAACTCGGCCTTCGATACAGGGCAGCAAGACCATTTTAGCCAAGAAATAAAACTGCTCCAAAGACAGTAAGGTATGGCACTGAGACACTGCTTCCAGTATAAATGGAAGAACACAAAAAAGGCACTTTTATGTTCAGTCCAGCTCCTCCTTTTAGGATATTCTCACCTTTACACATGCCCATCCTTGATTACTTAAGCGATTTCACAAAGCTCTGACTATGAAGCAGGGTTGTCTTCTGTCCAGCAGGAGCTATAGGGAAGAGAGGAACGGTAGAGTGAATCAGGCGGTGCTGAAAAATGACATGCACATCAAACACATTTTGGACCTTTACTCAGCTATCTTTGGTCCAATCCTAAAGCTGGACTACGTCTAGTTTGGCTGAACGTGAAAGGAATGCATATGCAGTGTTTGAAACCACACAGGGATGCAAAGTGAAGCATGCGCGTGCTGGGGGTGGGTGTTTGGGAGATTAATTTCAAAAGCACACCCCTGATGTGATTTTCAGTTCTCTAAAATGCTCACGTAGGCAGAGTCACCAGGTGAATTTGAAACAAAAATGTCCTGATCTGGCCGCCTGTCACCTGCTGCAATTACTTGCCACTGCCCCACCATCCCGAGCAGAGCGCACATCTTCCCAGCCCCAGCGGCACCAATTCTTACCCCCCCCCCCCAAAGGGCAGGTCTATATTTGAAACCACAGAGGCGTATAATCTGATGAAAATGGGATTCTTTGAGTCCGTGGGCAGCACCCAGCAGCCTGGTAACACTACATTTGTTCCTTCATTTGCCGCTGGTTAGCGAATCCCGAAAACAGTGGTGTGCAGTTGGGTTCATAAATTACAAGGTAAGGGACAATGGGAACGTGTGAGACAAAATTAAAGACGTTACTCCCGGCTCCTAGAAATTCTCTCTGTAGTCTATTTTAACAGCATGGATTTACCAGTGCATGTTAAAATAGTATGAACAATAAACCCTCCTAGTCAACTAACTAGGCATTAATGAAAAAGCGGAATATTGTTTCGCGTTCTCTGAAACACAGAAAGAAAAATATTCCCACCAGTTTTGATAATGCCTTTGCAGGGGGAAAGAATCATGTTCCTCTATATTGAAAAAGAGAGCGATTTCTTAGAGTCGGGAAGAAAATAAATTAATAAAACTATTTACACGCTCCGCTCATGGAGGCACTGAGTCAGTAGAGGGGAGCCGGGCTCTTTGCTTTTGTTCGCTTTACAACTTCTGCGCTGTTGTTCGCGGTCCCGAGGAGGCCCCGCGGAGAGGGGCTGGGGGCGGCCGGGGGCTTCCCCCGCGGGAGCTGCGCGGCGCTCCGCGCCCAGGGGCTGCAGCGGGGTGATTCTCCACGGCTCCGCGCTCAGCCTCACGCCGCCCCTCGCTGCCGTCCCGGGCAAACTCCGGCTCCCAGTTCCTTCTCCCCGAGCAAACCGGCGGGTTAGGCCGCCTGATGGCACCGCTCCCTTAAAGGGGCCGCGTGTGGCCGCGTGCGCGCGAGCTCGCGGGTGAGTGTGTTGCACGCCCGCTGCCGCGCGCCGCCAAGAGCTTTGCAGCCGCGGCGCCGGGAGCCCGGCCGTCCGCCCTCCGTCTGCGAGGCAGCCGCGAGCGGCGAGAAAAGCGCTTGGCGTGTAGGAGAGAGAAGAGGGGGAAAAGGTGCGGGGAGGAGGGAGGGGAGGAGGAGAAAGAAGGAGAGTTTATTTTTTAAAGAAGAAGAAAAAAAAAAAAAAAGAAAGATCTGCCTCTTTAAATGCTGGGGGCTGCGCCCTCGCCGGGGCGTCCGCAGCCGGATCCAGCCTCCCTCCCCTTGGCCGTGCCTCCCCGGCGCTTGTTGCACAGCCCCAGTGCCGGCAGCGCGGCGCACGGGCGCCGCTGCGGAGCGGGGAAGCGCGGAGCGGAGCGGGGCCGGGCCGGGGCCATGATCCAGCCGCGCTGCGCCCTCACCCCCCGCAGCCGCGCCGCCGCCGCCCGCTCGCCCTAGAGCCGCTCCCGGCGCCGCGCAGCCTTCCCCGCCGGGTAAGTTTCCAGCCGTCCGGCGCTGAGGGAGGGCGGGTGGGGAGGAGGCGCACCTGGGCGTCCGCCCGGCTCAGCCCGGCACTGCTCGGCTCGGCGGTGGGCAGGTGAGCGCCTTTCGGAAGGCGCAACTCGGCTGTCCCCAACTCGGACCTCCAGACCTCGCCTGGCGTTCGCAGCCCCCCCCTCGCCCCCTAACAGGTGGCTCGGTGCCTGCCCGCTCCTGCGTCTTCCTCTTCCTCTCTGCCGCCTAACAGGTGGTGGTGCCGCCTCGCCTTCCTCCGTGCAGGTGCGGGGGGCGCCGCACCCTCCTGCGGGCACCGCTGCCTCTCCCCGAGGGACTCTGGTAGTCCCCGGGGGCTCCCTCCGTTGCGGAAGGGAGAGGTGAGGTGCGTGCGGAGGGGGGAAGCTGTGTGCGGCCGCGCCGCTGCGTCTCTGGAAGCCGCTAACGCCGTGCCTACCTTCATGGCCCCGCTGTGTGTCTGTCGTTGCAGCGGGCATGGGGAACCAGGTGGAGAAGCTGACCCATCTGAACTACAAGGAAGTTCCCACGGCTGACCCGACAGGTATGGACAGAGATGAAGGGCCCAGGATCGGGGTCTCCTACATCTTTTCAAATGATGATGATGAGCTGGAACAGCAGCAGGATTCGGTGCACGACCTGGGGGGTGAGCACCCTGCCCTGCAGCCCTACGATCCCCAGCTGCACGAGGTGGAGTGCTCAGTCTATTACCGGGACGAGTGTATTTACCAAAAGAGCTTTTCTGAGGAGGACACGTTGCCAGAGGAGGGTGATGAAGGAGGCAGGGGACATCTGAGCACCTACACCCCGGAGAACCTGCTGAATAGGTGCAAACCAGGTGACCTAGTGGAGTTTGTGTCCCAGGCCCAGTATCCGCACTGGGTGGTCTACGTTGGCGACTTTCAAGTTGTGCACCTGCACAGGCTGGAGGTGGTGAACAGCTTCCTCACCGATGCCAGCCAGGGCAGACGAGGCCGCATTGCCAACCAGCTGTACCGCTACAAACCCCTCAGCCCGGCCGTGGTGGTGCGCAATGCGCTGGAGCAGGTGGGTTGCAAGGACAGGGACTTGAGCTGGAGAAACTCTGAGTGTTTCGCTGCCTGGTGCCGGTACGGCAAGCGGGAGTTTAAAATCGGCGGGGAGTTGCGCATAGGCAAGCAGCCCTACCGATTGCAGATCCGGCTGGGGGACAAGCGCAGCCACACGCTGGAGTTCCAGAGCCTAGAGGATCTGATTATGGAGAAGAGAAGAAATGACCAGATTGGTAGGGCTGCTGTGATTCAGGAGCTCTCCAGCCACCTGCAGGCTGCAGAGGAAGAGGAAGAGGAGGAGGAAGACCATCATCATCCAGGTGCTCGGACTGCTGTGGAGTAGCAGCCTCAGCACCACCATGCTGCTTAGCCTGGGTGATGGGGATTAAAACTGAAGGCTGAGAAATTGAGCTGTTATAAGCCCTTTGGGCCGCTTCGGTGCAGCTTCATTCCAATCACATGTGAAAGGAAGGGGGAAAGCTGATTAAGTGTCTATGCTTTAGTGCTTAACTCCTTCAGTGCTTGATGATAAAACCACTGACTTATTTGTAGAGGATAAAACTCAGGGCAATTCTACCCTTCTCTACTCCCACCTTTTTCTCTTCCTCTCTGCCCCTTTTTGTGCATAGTCTTCCCTTCAACCATCTGCCAGTAGGCCTGACCCTACGAGATGCTAAATGCCTTTGACATATACTTATCAGCAGAAGTTAAGAGTATTTAATACTATTAAGGAGCCAACAACTTTCAGGACGTGGCCATGTAGCTCTGAGCAGATGATTAGTTTGGTAGCTGAAAAGCATGAGGATGTTTTTCCCTTCTCCCCGTTTCTCTTCAGTTGTGGCTCCTGTTGGTATTGCAACAAGCTGCTTGCTTGCCTGGTAGCAAGGCTTCATGGACCCGTAGCCAGCCGCGGGAAGGTGTAAGGGAGAAATCATTAATTTTAATCAAATGGCTTTGATGTGCCTGGTGCCTTCTTAATTGATAGGAACTTGCATATGGGCTGGGGGAGCTCCTCGGCTATCAGTGTGTGGTTTTGGGGACAGGAGATGTATTTATTGCTGACCGGTCCCAGGGAAGGAGGAAGTTTGCAACCCTGATTAAGGAGTCTGCATGTTGGTGTGTGCTGGGACTCTTTCAGGTAGATACTGACCTATGCCAGTGCTTGTTACAGGCTACCTGGCTTCCCCTGAAGCTAACGGCAGAGCTCCTGATTACAACTGTGACACACATCGAGGCAGTAGAAGCAGGCTGCCCATGTGCAAGTGTGTGTCTTGAGTAAGCTGTCCTCAAGGGGGTGGCCTCTTGGCTAGGTGCTCCTGACCATAAGCGTGTCACAGGTTCTGCACCACAGTAAACACAGCTATGATGGGAGGGAGCCCAGGCTGGAAGGCATCACAGACAAGGGGTTTTGGGTGCTCCTTTTTTTCCTTCCTTACTGCAAAGCAATTTCCTTTTCATTAGGTGTATCATGTTTCTTTTTTTGATATTTTTTTATGGTATGCAGCTGAGCTATAGCATTAGAGGAAAGGAGAGGACACGCCTCCAAAGTTGTTGCACAAGTCCCTCATTAAACAGGAGGGAAGGGGGAGTGTGGTGCTGCCTGCCTTGACTATTCCCTGAGCTGGTCTCCCACACAGGCAGCACTGTCAGATCTTTGTCCTCCCGATTTGGAGGCAGTTTCTAATGCAAAATACCTTCCCTTCAAAGCACAATAGTGATGAGGTGAACTTCAAGATAAGCTTGAGTTCATGCAAAATAATGGAAACTAACAGTGTGATGTAAACTTGAAGCATAGTTAATATGGTCTTCCCTGCAGTTGTTTACAGTTAAACCACAAATAGCAAAGTACTTCGAGTCCTTTCCGCCCCTGAGACAGGAGCAAAGTTTGATTTAGTAATAGATAGATAACAGCTTTTCATTAGTTAAGACTATATGAAGTAACTTTGCCAATATGATCCAAATAGATTGTGGTGGTGTGTTTTCTGCCTAAAATACAGAGCCTAGGAAAAAGCTGTGAAAGACATTTCATCTTCCCTTCAGAAGGAAAATAGCTTTTAGTGATGTGCACATATACCATGTACAGATTCCTTAATGACTCCCATGCTCTCATTTTTTGTTGAGAAATACCCAAATCCAAAGGAGTGTTTAACACCAAGCTCCCTTAGAATGCTATAGCTCAGGTGTCTGCATGAAGTTGGGGTGGTTTTTTGTTTGTTTTTGTTTGTTTGTTTTATTTTTCTCTGATATGCAATGGAGTTATATTCAAGTTACTGTAGTTGTCAAGCAGATGTGCAACCTTGCTTTGAGAGTGTAATAACTACCCATATCTAACTGTGGTAGAGTTAATATGTGGATGTCTGCACACAGGTTTTATGCAACTACTAGTAACCCCTAAAATCTGAAATGATCACTAAATAGATTGAAAAAGAGTAAAGGAGAGTCTTTCTGTACTGACTGGTAGGAGACAACTGAGATTATCTAGACCATGAGTAAATGGCTGTGGTTTCTTTCGTACTGAAACCTTGTACATAGCAAAGTTTATTTCACTGTGTAATATAGGTATGTAAAATAATATTTTCTTACAGATATTTTTGAAAGTTAAAAAAAAATAAATCCCTTCATAACCTTGCATTTGAAAGTAAGTTGTTATGCACATTATTTTCCAGTCCTCTGAATGGGTTTATTTTTCATTAGCAATCTAAAGTATATTCTAGGTCATAAAGTATAGAAACTGCTATAAATGTCAAATACTATGTATCTACAGGGTACTGAACAGTAAACTAGTTGTGAAAATATTTTTCCCTTGTGTCTGAAACATCAGAACTATGACAGCCATTTCTCTCCTTCTGAGATACCCTGCATAATCTGGCTTTGTTTTCTGTTCTTTTTTTTCCACTTTTTGCTTAATAAAAAAAAAAAGGACCAAATCTGCTTGGGAATGGAGAGCAAAGCTTCTTTGACCAGCTGAAATCGTGTCTTGTGCTGATCTTGGTGCTTCTCTGTACCGGTCATGCCTCTTGGGATAAATTCCCACACAGGCATAGGGCCTTAGTAAAGAATCCCGGAGCTTGCACTGCCTTGCTAGGGTGGAGAGTGAAGGGGGGGCTTGCCCCATGGTGCAGCAGAGTCTGGCATGACTTCTGCTCAGCTGTAAAACCTATATGGTCCTCTAACACCTGGGATACATTTAAAACACAGATATTTTGAAATTTTAAATTTCTCTGCGAGCTGCACGTGGGGATTTATTCTGTCTTCTGCTACTCCATTATGTGTAAAAGTAGAAGAGAGGGGTAAGCCTGGAATTTTTTTCTGTAATCTGGAGGAGGGCTACCTCCATACAGGGATTTCTTACTCCAGCAGATAGATGCAACTGTTGAATCTTTAACAGGCAGGTCCTTTTTCCCTACCTGTTGATTGGGCAGTGTTACATAAGAGGTGCTACTAAACACCACTGCAGACATTTCTAATCAGTCTGGTTTTAAAGCCATTGGACCTGTTATGAGCTGGACATGAGAACAGGGGTTGCTGTAGAAGCACATCACAACTGCTTAGTTTCTTGTTTTTTTCTGTACTTGACTGAGTTACTGTTTGCAGACTAGGCTGGGATTTCTAGACCTTGATTTTAAAGAAAAAGATCTCCCAGGAAAGCAGAGTTTTTTGTCTATGTGTCTACTTCAAGACTTTTGTGCAGATCATAAAAGAGAGGGGAAAAAGACTGAAGTGCTCTTCTCTGCATTTTCTTTAACATCTAGAAATTCAGGTGTGATCCTTTTGCAGGACTTCTGGTTCAGCAAAGGTCCTAAGCCTATACTGAAATTTGAAGTTGTGAGTAGGCCCTACCTTGAGCCACCTGAAAATCAGTAAGACTGTTCACATGCTTGAAGTTAAGAGTATATTTACATTTCTTTGTAAATAAGGGTCTGGAATTTCAATCTGAGGTCTCTGGTGGAAGCATGGATGATAGGAGGTTGCATAATTGCTGAGGGGGAACAAGTAGTGCTGTGAAAGCTGTTTCTCAAAGGGCCTCTTGTCCAAACAAGGCTTATGGAATTCGGCCCAAACTTTGGCCTCAGTTTCTCCCTGGAAATCCAGGAGCTGCACTGATTTGGTGAGAAGTGAGCGAGGTGTATTACGCAGCAGTTGTGAACTAAGCTATGATCGTGATGCAGACTGTTCCCCGGTATCTTTGTCTGTCTTGTTACGCTTGAACTTTCCCTTGCGTTTTTAACATTTAAAGTTAATATCACTTGTTTTAAAAGCCCTTTGATTGTGCAAACACTTAATCGTCTATATGAATTTACTCATTTGGGCATACCTACTGATAGGGTGACTGCTGTGAGCATCATTAGGCATGTGTTAAGGCTGGCAAGACTGAGCCCCAGATGTGTAAATGTAGCTCCAGATAGGAAATGTAGATGAGCAGTCTTATTTCCCTGGAGTATTGGTGTGTTTGATGCAAATAATGTCTTGGAAAAGGCTTTATACTAAAACCTACAATTATCCCTTGATTGAGTAATTTTAAAAACACAGTTTAGACATTCACCTTCCATGGCAGGGAACAAGGACATAAGCTGAAGACTATTTCAAGTTATCCCTGATTCTGTATGAATGCAAAGTATTGATTACAGCAGCTTTCTAGAGCTCACCTGGCCAACATATTGTAGGGTAGGCAGGGAAAAATACCCAAAAACTATTTCAAAAACTATGTTTTCTTACTTGTAAAAATATATTCTTCAGACTGAAGGACCCTAGTCTATGTAAGTAAACTTTCAAGTGTTTCATATAAATGAAACCCTAGGCAAACTTAAAAAAGGTTGGTTGTTTTTGTTTTGTTTTTTTCATTTAAATTCAGTATTCCACTCTTAGTACTAAAACAGGTAATATTATGTGATGAATATATTTCATATATATGTAACGGTGGTTTTCCTTTTCTTTTCTCCTTTGGTTAAGTTTTACCGAAGGTCTGTCCTTGGGTGTGTGAAGTGTGTTGTTGAGTGGTTTCCCATCTCTGCTTTTCTGATGATGAACAGCACCACCTGTAATTCTAACAGCCATTTAGGAACAAATATTTTTTTTGAAAGCAAAATTTAAATTTTATATCACGGATCAGAGAGACTAGTAGCTAAGTAGAGGTAGGAAATACATTGTTTCCAACAGCAGTTTCTATTTGTAAGAAATCTACTGTTAATCAAGTATGTGTTGACTCCTCTTATAAATCGATGTGCAGTGCTAAGGACAGGTGTATTGTGTAATGAGCTTAGATTTTCAGAGCAGATTTTTTTTTTTACACTGGATAGGAAGAAATCAGGGTGACTTCAAACACTGGTGGTTTAGATGGTTCTTTTGCATTAATACTGTATTAGAAGCTTTCTTTAAATGCACCCTTGAAATTCCTGATGTTGTAACACTTCATGGAATCGTCCACAATAACAAGTGTAATCTCAAAATATGATTATTTTCCTCCATGAGCATTTTCTGTAAGATGTCTTTTGTCAGTAAATGTTCAATTATTAGTGCAAATATCTTCTTTTCCTGAGAAAGAAGTACAGATCATTGATTGTACCATTTCCTTCAAAATGAAGGGCATTGCATAGTAACAAAGGAAATAAAAGATTTATAGTATCTTTTACCACCTTCCTTTTTGTTCTTTGGTTTGTTTGGGTTTTTTTGTTTCTTTGGGGTTTGTTTTGGGTTTGGTTTTTTTAATTTTTTTTTTTGAATGGCATGTTTTTCTCCAACTTTTTGGAAAATAATGATTTTTCATGATTACAAAATAATCAATGTTTTCACTTCACATGTCAGATCAGAATCTAACTCTTTGGTTGTGTTTTTACTCCAAAGGGAGAGGAAGAATAATATCTGTACACGGCCAGACCATCAGCTGCTTAATAGGCAATAGTTGTATGAAATCCAATGACTATCTGGCCCATAATTTAATTGTAAAAGTGGAAAATGAATTCAGCAAAAGATCATATAGTATTAGTTGGCACCCAGGCTTGTCTTGTCTGCCAGCAACTGCTAAAGGAACAGATGTAGTGTCTGTGAGAGGGAGAAATGAGAGAACATCAGAACTCATGGGGAGTTTTTGGAAAATCTGTATAACGGTTCAGTTTGTGTCATGTTTTGTCTTATGGAAGCTCCAGGGATGGAGTGGGATCAATGTTCTGCCTGCACCAGGTGCAGGAACGTTTCCTACTGAAGGTGATGAGGGCTGTTCATTGTAGTAAGGCATTATATCCATAGGGTAATGGTTTTAGTGCACACGCATGGTGACAAAAACAGCGATACAACAAACAAACTGTACTTCTCCCTGAGAGCCTCACCAGCAAGACTATTTGAATCTCACACAAAAGCACCAAGTCAGCTCAAGCAAGAATACTCTGAGTGAAACCATCCTGAGGAAATTTAGCTGTGGGAAGATGAGACTTCTGTTGAAAGTACCGGTAGAGATCTTGGCTCTTCTGTGGGTTGCAGCTGTCCTTGACAGCCTTCTGACAGATGTGACAGAGTGAAACAAATTCTTATAACAGGGAGAGCAGCTTTTAAGGCTCAGGCTGCAGGTGGGATACCACCATAACATTTAATTTCTAGCTCTGGCATGGACTTTGGTAAGTTTGAACAAGATGTATGAGGCATGCAGCTGTGCTCTGTGACTGCAAGAGTGCCTGAATTTTCATGTATTTGATACTAGGTCTCAAAAAGGACATGAAAAACCAAAAATATGAATTGGGTGACTGAATCAATAACTGAAAATCCTTGCTCAGCTGTTGCCTACCCCTGGAGGTCACTAAAATCTGAAGCTTGTTTTTTGTTTTTTTTAATTTTATTTTATTCTTTCTTTATTTGCTGTAGTGTTTCCAGAATCTTGAGGTTCTGGGCCTTTTTATCACCCAGAAGTTTCTCCAAGTACATGAAGTAAAGCAGCTTCTAACTTCTTTCACAGCCTGTGCCCATAGGGAGGGAGATCCAGGAAGCAGGATCCTACCTCACTTTCCAGTGGCTGCTTCTAGAATGTAGGTGACCTCGGGTACCAAAGAAGAGCTTCTCAAAAAGGACGTTTGCACTGCCCTCTTACTCCAGCATGCACCCAAGATAGAAATAGGCCCATGTAAAATTCATTTACAGGAACATGGACTGTGATGAGGTCTCTGCACCTCTGGCTGAATGCTCTGAGTCACTGGACATCTGCAGAGAGGTTTTCTCTTCAGTTCTCTTTTCTGCACTGTGGATCACTTCCAGCAGAGCACTATTGAAAGTTCTCACCCCACAAAAAACAAAAGTGATCAGAAGGTTGAATCTCTGTTATCCCCAGGCAGAACTGGAAATCAGTCATCAGTCTTCCTCCATCCTGAAACTATGCTCAGATCAGTCGGATACTGTATAAAGGAAGGCTGCCAACCACTAACACCTCCTTTGTCATTATAAAGGCAGGCAGCCCAAGATTTAATTTGCAGGCACTGCCTTGTACTTTTTCTGCACTGCAGCAGGAGGCAGTTTCTGTTAGCCATGAGTAAGGTGCTCAAGCACTGGAAAGGGGAGGGGAACAGCAATCTCCCAGAATCACAGAAAATCCTTAAGGGTGGGAGGGACCTCTGGAGATTATCTAATATACTCCCTTGCTCAAAGCATGGGTAACTAGAGCAGGTTGCTAAGAGCTGCATCCAGGGCTGCACTGATGACCTCTCCAAGCAACCTTCTGCATCTTACATGCCTTTTTTTTTTTATTTTACATCTGAGTTTTGCTTAGAACTCTTTCAGCATCCAGGTCACCTCTGCTTGACTTCTTGCACATAGAGATGGACCACTCTGGAGCTTGGAGGAGGTGACTTATGAACATCAACCAGGTGTGTTATATGGACCTCCCTTCCAGGACTGAAAACCACCTGGCTCCCCAGGCTCTTGTCTACCAGAGTCATGCAGTCGTTTGTGATAGGCTCCAGATCTCCCCAGCCATGTCACTGATGCCCATGTGGGAAAGCTGCAGGAGGTAATAGTCTGAGGGATGGGTAAGCCTCGGTAGCTTCTCTACATCCCAGATCTGAGCCCTGAGTGAGCTGCAAACCTCCCCATACAACAGGTCAGGTTGGCAGATGGGATTCTGTGTCCCCAGCAGCAGGGAGTCAATCCCTGCTGTCACTCACTGCTCCCTCCTTCCTGGTGCATCTGTTGGCCCCATGCTGCTGGCTGTATGCCAGGCCCAGCAGTTCTGTAGGGCTCTCCCTAACACCTGCTGAAAGGGTGCTTGACACCCCTGATCAGGAGTCAGATGGAAATGAACTCCTCAAAGTACCCTTTGATGAGGAAGAGTTGGCAGAGCCCGTTAGAGGGGTTTGGAGCTTGCTAGAAACTCATGTCAAACAGTTGATGACACTCATTTGTCTCACTCTTGGTCACTAAGGACTGTGGTCTGTCCCTGTGTTGGAACCAGAATTTGTTGCTTGTATCAAGTTCATCAATGGAAATTAACTGGGATTGTTAAGAACCAAGTTAACTGAGAATCATGTCTGTGCTCGCTCTATTTTTTCCTTGATGCCAAGCTTCTTCCATCTTGTCCTGTTCAGAACAAGCTCTGCTCTTTCTGTACAGTAGATAGAGCAATGAGGTCTCAAGGTGTTTACATAGTATTAATGAAGTCAATCACCAGAAGGTCAGAGGAAATGAAATGAGAATGTTCTAGACCATGAAATAGATCACTTACATTTCTGGAAAAGGTTTAATTGAGCAAAACAGGTACAAAAGTGTACCTGGCTCGCCACAGAAATTGTGCAGAGGAAGATGAGCCTCCAGAGTGAAGGATCAAGGCACCCTGATAGCACACAAAGAAATGCATGCAGTGCTTATGTAAATTGTGTCTGTGGAGAATAAGTCTCCATAAACAAATCATCTAGCTTCCATAGAAGACAGCCAGCAGCACTCTTCTTTACAATGCTTTCACTAGAGCTGTTGGTCATGTCCAGTGGGGAAAAGGTGCTGGTACTGTGTGCACAGTGAGGAGCATATCCTTCAGACCCAAAGGTGTTATTCTATGGAAACACCTTTGATGCTGTGTTTTTTCCTCTTTGTGTTCTCTGTGTTTTTGTTCCTCAGCTTCTCAAGAAAGCAACACATCTGTGAAAGGGATGAGCAGAAAAGGGAAATGTACAGTTGTGGGGCAGACTGGTGTGCACACCTAGCCGTGGTGTTCTGCCTGTCTCCTGGAGCTGGGTTCTTCTATCCAGACTTGCAGATAAGTGGGCAGCTCAAGCGTTTGCCTGGAAAGTGATTTCAGCCCTCTGCTCTGCCTAACCCAGAGCATCAAGGTGAACATAGAATTTGAGCAAATGCTCCAACTAGCGCTTGGGGCCAGAGCTGTTTGTATTCTCTGGATCAGTGAATATTTGACTCATTGTATCAAATCAGAAGAACACTACCAGCCGGGAACAAGCAACCTCCAACTTGAAGTAGCTGTCAGTCTTGCAGTTACTCTGGAGGAGTGGGACACCAAGGCTTCAGCTCTTCCAGCAATTCAGGATGATCAATGACAGTGACAGGCCTTTCTCTTCCATGTGATGTGCCCAGCACCACATCTTGAAGTAAGCCAAGGACACGGAGTCCCACCACAGTTCAAAGTAAGCCAAGAACACCAAGTCCTAAGATGTACTGTTCAATGTCTGGCTCAAAAAACCTCTGTATTATCTGCTTGAGCTACATTTTCAAGAGGCAGAAGTGCCCACACCTCCTGGGCATGCACACATGCATGCAAGGTGATGTCTGGGGGTGCTGGGCCAGACCTTGCAGGCCCAGGAAGCCTAGGACTTAGCCACCTTTAATGTCAGTGGACTAGACTTGTGTTGGTTTTACTATTCTTATTACAAACTATATGATTAAAAGATCTGATTACAAAAGATATGATTAAAAGAGATACCCAAGTATTAACAAAGTATTTTCTGACCATCCCTAGGTATAAAATAGTTTATCCTTTCCATGCACAGCTCTGCGTTTGCCTGCCTTCAATAGGCCGTAATGCAGGTTTATGGTTTATGTGTTTACAGCCCCTGAATGCCCAGATGCATCTCAGATCGCCAAGTCTACAGAGTTCCCATCACATGAATTAATTATACTACAAAGCACAGGAAAGAAAGCTGTTAAATCTTAAGTTATTAAAATATTACTGCAGAAATTCAATAGCAGCTTGTAGCCTGTGGGAAGCGACTCTGCAGGGAAAAACACCATTTGCAGGTGAGGTGGCACTTGGAGCACCTTATCATATTCATGGGGAGGAGGTGCTGACCCCTGCAGAGAAGCTGCAATTATAATGAGACTCTTATCCAGTGAAAAGCAGTTATCCCAATACGTTTGTGATGGAAGCTGAGGTACTAAATAAGATGCTAGCAGGATATAAATAATGAGGTGGTACACAGCCGTGTGTTGGAACCAAGCCACTAGAGCAAGGTAATGGCAAAGGCACAAGCTTAACTTTGCGCAGTTCCTGTGGGAAAGGGAGTGGGAGGATAATGCCGCATGGAAAGCTGATTCCTCAACTTGTAGCAGGTAACAGAACTCCGTAGCCCCGCTTGCCTTTGTTCAGAGCCGGAACACGCAGAGTTGAATTACTGCGGAGGTCTAACCCTAGGTGCAAGGCTAGATTCCAGCTGAATGTGCTCCCAAAGTCTCAACATACAAAGGCCATTTCTGGCTTCACATAACTGAACTCATGCTGAGAAAGGGAAGAAGCTGCTGAATGCATGGACCTCAATTCATCAAAGAATTTAATCAATGTCCCACTGAAAAGGGATTTGAACTTACGCATGACTGCTCTGATAGTCTGAGACTATCAGAGTATACATTATTTGATATTTTATGGTGGTTTCCTGTTATGATGCAAGGCATAACTCATATTTCTAATTAAACATTTTAATATAACACAGCTTGTATGTGTCTCATGGTACAGCCTAGTAAAGACACAAGTTGGAGTTTTAAAAAGGAGCTGTGATTTTTTTTTTAACTACCCACAGCAATGCTTTTCAACATGATTCTGCTCTGCATTTTCCCTTTGCTGCAAAACTTACGGAAAGAATTCCTAACAGGAACATCGGTCAATTTATACATCATTGTACAACAGCATGTTTTGTGACAGGCTTGCTTAAATATCTTTCATTGAGATAAAGGAGTTGCAAAGAAGAATGACACTATTGTGAATTTTTCCTGGTTTGTAACTCTATAAGGCCAGATTTAAAGATTGCTATAATGCTTTTACTTCTTTGATTTAAAAGACAAAAAATTAAGTAAACTTCTCTACTGATTTCAATAGTGGAAAATAGTCACTAATAATCACATTTCATTTTAAGGACATTATTAACTGGCCTGGCCTCACAAGATAAATCTAAAGCCCAGTGAAATCCAAAGCAGACTTCCCCTTGACAGTTGATCAGGAACATATTGTGTGTAGCTGATCATTGGTGAACTGCAGCAGAGGAATGAGTGACTTTTTTGAAATCAGATGGCAGCTAATTCCTTATAACTACTCAGAGCAATATTCCCCTTATAACAAATTGGGTATATGAGAGCACTGGACTTGCTAACTGAAAGGCTGAATTTTTTTTAAGGCTCTGATAGGCCTGTCAGCTCCTGTGTGACCATGGTAAAAAGGGACATCCCTTCACAGCCTGCATTAGAAACCAGATATCCCCCGCAGTCATGTTTATGGACCATAGCTCTCCATAATGAATGTAACATATTTAATGTTCCAGTTGTCCCATAATGTGCCGTAATGAGGAATGAAGAGCTGGGGCTGGGAGGCGGCCCTGTCCACCAAGTAGCCCCAGCATCCTAGGGACATTGTGGGTTTGATCTTTCTAGGGATTGGATTAGATAGCAAAAGTATTCCTTTAGCTCCCATCCAAAGTGCTCCCAGACAGTGAGGAACTAAAATAAACCCTCTGCTCTCCTTTCAATTATGGCTTTTCCTAGATTCATAGCTAATTGCTCTGACCAGCAGTTTTCCTTAGGGAATCATTATTAGGTCTCCCTTAGCCTCATTTTCCAGTCACTTTCTCTCCTCTGAGCTGATGGTATCTGCAGCTTGAAAAGGTCTATCCACAGGCTTAGCTTTAGCTCAGCAGCTTCTCTTGGGGCAACTGCAGAGTTAACTCACAGCTCAGTAGCTCTGACAGAGCTATTGGAACAGTAGCATTGTTGCAAGAATAAAAGCATTATGAAAAAAAATGATTCTTCAAATAATAAAGATTATCAGAATGTCTCACTCTATACACCTTTAACAACTACATGGAGAACAAGAATATTTCATTGCTGTTCTCTAGGGCTTTTTCACCCATAAGAGCCTTGAATCTGCAGCACACAGCCCCTCTTCTGAGTCAAACTGAGTCAAACTGGTCTTGCTATAAAGTTTCTAGTCCTCTCTCTGCCACCTTCTTGTACCACAACAAATCAATATAGATTTTTTCCTCTGAAAGAAAAGTTTCTGAACTCTAGGAAACTGCAGTTCCTTTAGTGAGTGTACTTCCTTGTCTGACCTATTTAACTGAGAATACAATTGGTAGAAGAACTTGCAGGAGATATAAATCCATGACATTGATGAACAGTCTGTAAATGCTACTGATGTCCACAGCATCTGTCCCGTTGCCATCTGATAGACCTTGAATAAACCATGACATTGCAACTGTCACAGGTGCTCCCATGATGAATATTTTAGCCTGCTTTCTAAGAGGTATAAGGCTAAGCACTCTGACAAGTGGAGCTGCTGTTCTGTGTGTGTTCTACCAGGGATTTCAGCCCTGCTATCAGGGGAGGGCTAGATGAGGAATCACCACCCAGCACAAGCACTTACCTTACTCACTGCTGAACTGAGCACCCAGCCTCACAGTCTTGCAGTTTCCTTCACACAGATACAATTCCTTGGGCATGAGGATCTGTGCCTGCATGACACATCTGCACCCTTCCTGTGTGAAATAGCGATGCTTGTTAGCTGCTGCTTCATATTCCTGGCAGACTGTAGTTAAGATGACCATGAATAACACTGTAAGAGTTCAAGTTCTTTTCTTCTCACAAGAAATTGTCATTGAGATAAAAAATACCTCTTCAAGATACTTGCAGAAATATACTACAGGGAAACAACAAATGCTAACACTGCAAAGCAGCTGTGTCATCTGTGTCAAGATCTTCACAGCACAAGATGTCCTTTCTTGGCCTTTTGAGCTGCTTTGTTCCAGAAATGGTAAGGGGTTGAAAGAAATTTACTGCAAGCTTTTGATGGCCTATTAAATAACCTTTTGTTCTTGTCTTTAAGCAGCTGACATATCTCAGTGTATTAAGCTGGTGAACACTACTTTGGACCTGGTAATATGTAACTTTACACTGCACTAAAAATTAATCTTTTTCTCATACAAATCAAAAAAGTAACTGAATTTGGTTTTTTTCTTTTCAGGAGAGTACTTTGTGAGCCCCATGTTAGGCAAGCAAATGATACACCTGGTCTGACAGGGTTCCCCATCTATGAAAAAATACAGACTTCTCTCAAAATGAATCAAATCACCCAAATGAGGCTTCCTCAAAGCCAGTCCATCTTTAGAGGCTTCACCCAGGAACGATGCCTAGCTTTCTAGGCCTCAGCTTCCCATCAAAATAAAATCCATTGCTCAGGCATTGTGACCCCTTAACAAGGAAAATGTTTACATTATTCTAACATGGTGTCATTTAATAAATTAGGATCACATCTACTGATAAAATCATAAGCAAACTGCAAAAAGCAAAGACAACAAGTAGGGGAAATTGGAGCGCAACAACAAGGTTCATAAATGAAATATGCCAGGGCTGGATCTTTCTCTGTCTTCCATATAATGAGATCAGAGACTTTCATGTTCTCTTCTGAATCAGGGGTTTATGAACACAAATGGCCTATGTGTCTTCTAAGTGATTTCTGTTTCCTCTTATACTACTCTGCTTCCCTCAAAACAAAATGGAACAATTCTAGCTTTTCTACTAATTAAGTGTAAAGTTGTCTGAATTTCTTTATTAATACAGATGTTAATGTGCTCATTGAATGGCATATATTATTCTTCCACTTGCTTCTAAGCTTACAAGACACATTTAGCTATATTTGTACTGTAATCTCTTCCACCCCTCTTCAGATGAGAAGGAAAGGCTCAGCCTATTGCTTATACAGAACATCAGTTTGTCAAGCGTTTTGTACATCCCCTGGGATTAGTGGAGCTATGAAATTGTATCATTATCATTGCCTGCTGCATTACTGAACCACCAGTCAGGGCCTGAGAGAACATGCATGCATGTTTCTGCAATGACATTTTAAAGCCACGATTCCTCTTTTCATTTCTTTACTTCCTGCAGACTAATCCAGCCATGAAGTATTCCAGGCTGGGGCCCAGAACCAGAAATTCCTTCCCTGTTTTAAACAAGGATTTTTTCAGGTATTTGAGCTATTTCACTCAAGCCCATTATTTACAGACAGGAGAACTGTTGCTTTTTTGCTTAGACACAGTTACAGCTTCTGAAGAGAGAGGCAGACTTGCAGACTGCTCTGAAGCAATTTGGTTTTCAACCTTGGTCTCCACAGCATGCCTTTGAAAAACAGGCCACTTGTAGACACAGAATTTGGCTCTGCAAACACTGGAACGTGCACATAAAGATAAAATGCAACAGCACTAGTGAAGTCATGGCTTTACAATATCAAGGTCTTACTTAAAAATGTGGATAGGCCTGTAAGCACTTCATTTTAGGCAAATTTAATTTTTCCACTTCATTACAGCAAAACAAATTTCAGAGCTAAGTAAACACCAGCCTGATGGGAAATTCGTAAGAGGGAAGTGCGCTTGAAAGAACGTCCTTTGACACTCTGCACAAGTTACTGTAAGCCTATGTCTTTAAAAAATGCTCCTAAATCAAAAGTCTGTAAATGAATGATAAAGTGATAAAGGCCCGTCTGTGTTTGCTGCTGTTCCAGCTCCGCCTCCCCGGAGCATTGTGCTACCTGTTGATCCCTGGGGGCTGCACAGGGAGCCCACACCAAGGAAGGCTGCAGCTCCCAACAAGGTGCAACTGCTTCTGGCCACAACCCTAAGCAAACAGTGGTGTCAAGATTTTCAGTGGCGCAAGGGAAGTCACCGTGAGGCAGCCAGCCAGGCTAGGCTGGGCTAGGCAGGATTAACTCTTCCCAAGGCAAGGTGACTTCCTCTTCCTTGCCCAAATCTGAGTAGAGGGCTCTTTCTCCCACTCTTCACTCTCTCTCCTCTTCCATCAGCTTGGTAACCAGACTTCAGTGTGTTGACACGATGTGATTGTAGAGGATGTGAGAGGTTTCAAATCCCTTTGCAGAAGCATGAAGGTTAAAGCAATGTCAACATTTAAAGCCTAAGGAAGCAGACTGAGGCAGCGCAGTGCCAGCAGCCTGGCAGCTCTGCCCATGTGCTGTATATTTCATACAGGGTAATGTGGCAGGCTGGAATGTTGTTTAGAAATACAAAAATAGGGTGATGGATCACAATGTGTTATGAAGTATAATTCTAGAGAGAATTTAATAAATTTAGACAAAGCTTGTTGTTCATATTTTTAAACCGTGGTATTATGTAGCTCCTGAAAAACAAGAACTGTAATGCCAATAAGTGGTGTGTAATGTTAACAAGGGAAATAGAGCTCTTGAATAAAAAAAAAAGAAGTTTTGGTATTTTCACAGAAACATGTTCTGAATTTGTGGATGATTTTGATGTTTTTTTCAGGGAGGGAAATTACAGTAATTTCCCTGCCACTCTTAGGACCATTATTATAGGATACTGAAGTCAGGGCTTTGTGATTTAATAGAGAAGCCCACCTACAAATGGGCTGAAATATATATTATAGATTTTAAAGCATTGTGTTAGCAAAAATGTTTTGCAAATTTGAGGAATGGATGTTGAAACTGAATTGCAAGAATTTAATTTGCCATTCACTGGTCTTTCTCCTCTTTTGGCTACAAATGAGCCATCCTACTGAGGTGCAAGCAAAGAAGTGGAGATAGAGAATACGAGTCATTATTCCTAGTACGTGAAAGCATTGATCTCATTGATCTCAAGGAGCCATTTTTGCCTTAGATAAATTTTCAAAGGTCTGATATCCTTTTAGACTCTGTGATAACCAGTACAAACTGTTTAGTTAACTAACAGAGCATTTTTCGAATAATACCAAGTAGGATTTCTGCTCAAGCACTGAAGGACACCTCAGCGTCTCTGATGGGGAAACAGAAATACACCGCAGCCAAACATGTTCTAATAGAGGCTAAATGGAAGCTACCCCTACAAGGAAAGGGCACTTGGAAGATACAATTTCTTCTTGATAGCAGCACTCAATATTTCACTTCTTTGTGTCAAAGACTCTATAGTGATGTAAACTAAAGCCAGTGCAATTTTGAAGTTCTTTGCAGAAGGAACATCTGCAAATGCAAAAGTGGAATGGGGAGCAAGTAAGAGGCAGAATTGTACACAGAAATAAAATTTGGATTTGAGGAATTGTCAGGCCTGTCCTACACAACAGGCCAGTGGCTGCATGGAAGTGTCAGCACAGATAATGTGAGCAGCATTGTGCCATTCATACATAGAAATTACTTATATGTTGATGGGAGATCAAGAAGCAATTCCAGCACTCAGATTTGGGAGAAATTGGGCTGTCTCAGTTGAGCATTAACAGTTATAAAATTCAACACAATTTACCTGGCTAAAACTCAACAGAACTGAAATGCACATCAATAGGTATTTTCAGAACCATACCAGGCTCTGAATAACAAGCTGAGTGCTATGAATAAGAAGCAGAGGTAAGTGCTTTCCTCAGCCTCTTGCACTGAACTCCTGTGGTTTTAGGTAGCCCTCAGAGATTCTGCTCTGCTTAAGGGACCAGGTAAAGGGGGCAACTAAACCCCCTTATTATCATGTGTCAATTAGTCACTAAGTACAATTATGCTTTTCCTGTTCTCCTAAAGAGCTGTAGTACCACAACAGCTTTGCCAACAGGTAGACACTGCCATTGGTTTAGGCAAACTTTTATCAATACAGTCTTCCTATATTAAATAACAGCTCCCATTGGCAGAATGGGGAAATGTTCCTCCTTCTTGAAGAAGCAGCTGATGCAGGCTTTAAATTAAGAGACAAAAATGTTAACAATTGGTGAAGTAGAAAGAGCATTTACAAGGTGCCCCATTGTGTACCCAGGGTCACGGTGCCTGTTGTGAACAGTCAGGATATATTCTTCTGCATTTGGGGTTTCCCAAAGTGTGCAAAAACTAGTCTAGACTGGCTGGAGTTGAAAGGAGGTTTGGGAATTTGCTTGTTTGACTCAGACTTGCAGCACTGAGCCACAGTCATGAGAACGATTTTAGTGGGCAAGTTATGTTCTATGGGGACTTCTGACTAGCATATCCCCTAGATTAAGTCCAGGAATATCTTAAGCAACAAATTTAAAAGGCAGAATTGAACTGGAATAATTTGAATTGTGATCAGCAAAGAGAGTATGAAATATTTTGTTTTACAAAGCAAAAAGGTTCCCTGGAATTTTTATTTATTCATTTATTTCTTCTAACAAAAGGAGTTGTTGACTGCAGGAGAAATGTCTGCATTCTCAAACAGCAGCACTGTGTACGTGTCTGAGGACGTAGAAGTGAAAGTGATTGGACACTGATTGGTAATAAAGGTGAAAGTACACAGTTCACTCTCGTTGCTAACAGTGGAAGAAAGAAAGAAAAAAGCAAACAATCAGGATTAAAAGCCAAGTTAATTAAATTCCAAATACCTTTTAGTGTAATAAGTTACAATGGTATTAGTAGCACAACCTAGGAAATTTATTACTAAAAACAACATTTTTTTCAGTCTCCCTAGGTTTCCTCTGTATTTACTAAAGAGAGGCGAGCACATCCAGAGGGCATTTCAGATTTTAGGAGAAAATTATTTTCTCTTATGTACTCGATCTCCTCCTTTCTTTCTTTCTCTCTAA
>WTSP01007430.1:0-78588 GCA_025331215.1 Actenoides lindsayi | reverse complement strand
AGGAAAGGATGCAATCATCCAGGTAATTATGAGTTAACCTGATGGCCTGCATCGGACAGTCTTGTCAAACTCACGCTGGTAACAACTGAGCTCACACCAGCCAGTTTACTGAAATACTCGTCTAGCATACGTATATTTAAATCAAAACTACATTTGGCTAAAGGAGCGTAAGAAAATAGATTTTTGCACACTACAGCAAAAGACCTGCAGAGGGCCACAGGGTAATACGCTTCAAAAGAGCCCGTGGCACGAGAAATTCAGCCTCATGGGCCATTTTCTCAAACACGCTGGTGGAATAGTCCATGTAACTGGCCACGTGCATGGCTTACATGGGGATTGGCAAGCAACGCTAGAGGCGTCTGCACGTGCTTTACTAGGCATTTATGGTTTCAGACCTGTTTGAGGTCCTAAAGGAGGCAGCCGACAAAAGATCTTTTCAACAGTTAACAAGGAATGGAAACTAAACGACGAGTTGGTGGTTTTAAGAAGCAGAGTCATCGTTGTTTTGAAAAATGGCACCATACGAGTCACTGTTAACGCGCTTGTAGACAAAGTGAAAGACCTGGGGTTGCGGACGGCTGTGCAACTCTGCCTTAATTTTCTGAGGGTAGGTATCCTCTGTCAGCTGCTGCCAGGTGTCATCCACAAAAAGAAACAGGCTATATTCTTCTGGATTGTCCACTTTAAACTTTTCAGCACAGAGCTGACATACATCTTCGGTAGTGATATACGGTCTTACTAGTAGAGTCTTCCCTGTACATCCACTGTTAACTTCCTGGAATGCAACTCGAAGGTAATTCTGTAGAATGAGAAAACAAGACATCAGAAACTCATTAAACCAACCTCATCCTCTGAAGGGTCAGCAAAACCCAGCAAGCCTCTTCACATTCTAGCTGTGAAATGCACACCAGTGGTTCCTGTACGTTATGGCCACCTCGTGAACGGTGATGCTGGTGGTAAAACTGTGGCAAGCCAGTGGTGGGCATAACAGAAATTCATAAGCCGACATCCTCCTCTCCTTGGCTCACGTTCTGACCCTGCAATTTAGAGTGAACAGGTAACAGCCTTAAAGCCACATGGAAAACACCAGTGGTTTCAATGGGACTTGATGATCCTCACCAGGAAACAAAATGCCGTGAAGCAAAATAAACGTCCGAGGCAGCAGCCCGAGAGATGCTGCTGCTGCTGCTGGGTCGATACTACAGAACAGAGACTTCACATAACCTCTTACTCAGAAGGAAGGTGATAAACAAAGCCTCTGCCAGCAGCACGCAAGGGTCTTGATCCACAAGGTGCTGCAACGTTTGCACTCTCATGCTCCAGAATGCAAAAGGTCATCTGTTCTCACATAAGACGTTTTCATCGCGTTTGCTCTTGACAGTTTGGTGTCTGAGCCTGATGGAAACCAAGCTTCGCTTGACAGCACTTTCTTTTGTTAAGTAACATTCAGAGGGATGCAGAAAGAACATTCACTCTGCAACACTGGAGTAAATCCATATGATTTTGAGTCAAAAGTTGGATTTTTTTCTTTTTTTTTCTTCTGTTGAAACTGCTGTATGCCCACAACCCTCATAACCTGGAGAAGTTCTAAATATGACCTACAAGCAAATACAGTTCTGCCTTTCAAAATTCATTTAAAAAGTAAAGCAGAAAGTAACAACTGGGAGAAAAAAACCCCTAACAGAACAAACACCACCAAAAAAAATGGAAAACAAACCAAAAAACCCCACAAAAAAACTTTTGGACACATGAACAAAGCAGCCTGCTGTTGAGAGCTTTCTTTAAAAAGGAATTAACTACATTTAAAGACTAAAAAGCAGTAAAACTAAAGGAGGTGGAAACAAAATAACAGCAAGGAGCACCTGTTTACTGACTGAGCTGGTACCCGTGTTTGTGTGCTGAATAAATGAAGCATGTGCGACCACAATGGTAAAAATCTACATTTGATAAAAACCAGCTGTTAAAAACTAAGACTGAGAAGAATGTTCGTATGACTTAAGTTCCAAAGACCTTTAATAAAGTATTTTTTTGATAGCTTGCAGCCTGAAACATTGAAGCTTTTCAACAGCATTTACACCACTGGGAGGACCAATCCATTTTTGTCACCCAGCGTGAATAAATTATTAAAACAAAACAGCCTTGGAGAAGGCAAAATACACAGCAGTTTTAATTTCTAATGTAGTTAACACAGAGAAGACCTTTTTCTAATTGCATGTGCTTTTAAACAGAGAGGATTGCTCCAAGGAGACGCTGAAGTTTGTGCAAATGTAACTCACATACTAAGTATCAAAATTATTTCTGCTGTATCAGAAAGTTGTATTTAACCATCATCAAAATATGGATTTTGATTTTTATTTTTTTTCTTTTCCGTCTCTTTGAAGGAGGGAGGTAGAAGGCCCTTCAGGGCTCAAAAGCTGATAAGGCTTTGAGAGTGCAGCACAGAAATGCAGCGATCACATCGTGGTTCAACGTGGGAAAGAGGAGTTGAGCTGAAGTTGTGTTACACACAGGTTGTAGGGAAGGTCTATAATTTCAGGGCTGCAGGATGTGCAGAAGGGAGATGGAAAACTGGTATTCAGAGCAGGCAGAAAAATGCTTGAATTTGTGCCAAGCACAGCGTGGAAGTGGTGTGACCTTACTGATTGAAGGCTTTTTGGAAAGAGACAACAGAAGGAACAGCACTGGACACGCTGGGTGCCAGCTCTTCCTCTCTGCATCCCCCTGCATACAGCATGGCACCTAGCTATACAATTAGTTTGGCTGAAGTTCATTTGCAGAGGAAGAAAAGGTAAAACAGAATACAAGATCCTGCTCAAAGAATCTTCTAGCATGTAGTCATCCAGCAGAAATAAAAGGTGATGATTTTTCCCATTAAATGGGTAGTGGTTTGCTAGAAAGAACAGAGCCTCGAGCTACTTGAATCTGGCCCCTAACTACAGGTAAGCAGAATATGAAGTGGAACCCAGTAAGATGAACCAGCTTTGTGCCACAGTTTGCCATTTCTGTTAATCAGTTCTCCTCTTCCTGACAGAGGCAAATTGTGGAAGACAGCTTCTTTTCCCCAACTCCATCCTGTTCTGCGTTGTGCTGCAGTCATTCGCGTGGATACTGATGAAGCAGAAAGAGCCTCAACTGAGAGGCTTCATTATCATTATGATGACCCCATACCTTCACTTCTCAAGCTCTTAACTACAGCATATCTAACTGATGGTTGTCATCAGCTTCTCTGCTAACTTTGTACTGTTTTATAAAATGTAAACAACTGAACACAAAGGAGTAAACCCTTTCTTCTTGATTCCAACATCCTCCTTGTTTCAGCCCACTTCTGAACGGACAATCAATAGCATATTATATGACAGACATGCAGGCCTCACTTTAAAAGATGAAGTAGTCCCGACTGTTTATTCTTCAATTGAAGTTACTGCCCTGCTCTGAAAGAGCAGTAAGAAATGGAAGGGGGAGAAAAAACACAAACAAACGTGAAGACATCCAGAGTACAGAACTCTACGTTTTGCTTAAACTTTAAAATGGTAGGCAAGCTTTTCTCCCATCTCTCCTCTCTATCACCTTCTCTATGCCACTATGAGCTACTGGGGAGCTGTGACTATTTATACCACTGGAAATCCGGATTTGTTCTTTGTAACAGTAAAACATACTAAGTAGCTAAATCTAAGGTGTGATTCACACGGCTCTGCATCACTTAAATAGAAGGGAGGGTGGGAAAGCTCCATATGTAATATTACCTTTAGACCATCATAATCAAACTCTACTATAAAAGTGCAAAGACTTCAAGACCGAGGCAAATTTGCCATCCACACTCCACTTACCTGGTGGCCCCAAGGCAGTCGTTATGAATCACACCTCTCAAATGGGGATTTCCAACCAAACAATCATCCCCTTTTTTTTTTTCTTCAGCCCTAAGCTCTACCTGAAAGTCATCAACTGAAGGTATCGTCCTGTTAGTTGTCCTCCTCTTGTGCCATTGCCGGAGAGTATCTCTGGTTTCTGAGCTCAGCAGTCGGGCAGCTTGCTCTTCCTGGAAGTTCTTGATCAGTGAAAGTGCCCCGTAAGCGCTTGTCAAGTAATAACCGCCTGTGAAGGACAGCAAGGGACGGGCTCCTCAGAGTGGTCATAGACATTACCCTAGTTCTGCGTGGTGCCAGGCACAAGTACAAAACCTGTTTTAAATCTAGATACACACACACGCATACACATATATGTACATGCACATATAAATATATCTATGCATGTGTGAAAGCCCCTGTAACTCTATTGCCAAAATATTTATACATAAACCAGCCCACTGGCAAAACACTGGCTGCGTGTTCTCAGCTGCTGAGAGACATGCCGTGGTTAAATGCACTCCACGTTATTATCAAGTGGTGCAATACTATCTTACTCTGGGTCCTCTGATGCTGGGGGATAGCTGGTTACTGAAATGACTGGTGTCACTCCTTTACTACTGAGCAGTTTTTTTTACAAAGTTAGAACATGAGTTTTCTTCTAAACAGTGATTTGGTTTTCTTCCTGCCCTTCAGGTGTGGATGAAATAAACATAGTTCTTTAAACAAAATAAAGACAACTTATCACTGTTCAGGAACTTAAAAGTGACCACCCTTAGTGGTAATAAAGCAACAACTGAGTGTGTGATTTGTACCCTGGAAGCACCCCAAAGAGTCTGCTTTTGTTTTTTAAAAAGAAGCCTGTGCTTGTCACCTTTTTAGCGGTCCCCATAATGTCCAACTGGTTCAGGAGGTGATGCGTACAATCCTCCACACTTGACCCTTATTACAGGAGTGGAGAACAAATAAAAGCCATGACAGAGGTGCCAATGCACAAAAGAAGTCGCAGGTCAAAAGGAGTCTCATCAGGAGGCAGTAGTCCTCAACAACCAGGAAAAATAAAAGCCATGTTGTCATTTATTTCTGTCTCTCTCTTTTTTTTTTTTTTTTTAAGTAAACTATTTGAGTGGGAGTGTCTAATTAAGAGGCAGCACAGTCTATTCATGAAGTCATTCAAAGAGCATTCTATGCTCACAGCAGTATTTTCTGTATTACCAATTGAATCCTCTTGGCCTTTAGCTTAGCAACAAGTTTAATACATAAACCATATACAAGACCCACGAGACAAACTGGACAATGTTACATCTGAACTTCACGACCCCAATGCACCAAACAATTTTTCCTGCACGGTACAGTTCAGCTGCTGCCAAAGGCAGGGCCAGCCAACCGATGGGAGTTCTTGTGCTGCATGAAAACCAACATGACTTAATAATCCAGTAAATGTTTCTGCCTTTCAAGCATGTTAATGATCTCCAGCTTCACATCTCAAGTATTTTCTGTGCTAAGATTCCTCAGTGATGCACTAGAGGATTCTCTGTACAGAAAGGAGGGAAGAGACTTGTGCCAAACTGTAAGAATCCTGGCACAGTTCTCTCACGCATACAGGGATATACGAGGATACAGCAATTTCAACAAGCCAGGAGACAGCAGGAATGGGAAACATACACAAACTCACAGCTCAGCTTGGTCGCAAGAACCTTTAAACTTCCTCATGAACTGCTAGATTCTGGAGCCTACCAAGGGTTTGCAAAACACCTCTTTGTTCAAAACATCACCATGAAAACAAAGGAGGGAGATTCCCTTGCCTCCAGCACGCTCCAGTCACCACTCGCGTGCCTTAGGAAATATATTCTTAGGGCTCATAAAATACTTTGTGAGAAGCAAATATTGGGGAGATTCCACAGAAGGGCAGAGAACTCCCCTAAAGTTTTTACAAAACACCTAACCTTAGTCCCATTACGTATCTCACAATTTCACTGAATGCTGTGGCCCTATAAATACTCTCAGGATATTTTCAGGCACAGGAGGATTCCCACGTTTGGCACCTGCCCAGAGCATGTGTCATGATGCCATTCTGGGCTGAAAACAACCTATTTCCTCATAAGGCAGCAGACATTAGTCAGGTTACCCAGGTCTATGCTCTGCAGCTAACCAGCTTTCTCTTACTTTAAGGTGGAAATAATGATGAGATTCTCTTGTTACACTACTGACATCGCTGACTTTAAGACTCCTCTTGAAAGGATTTCTACTCAAACAAGGTTAACAGCAACTGTGCTATGATGAAGAATCCTCTTTGCCCTAGTCCTTCCCTCAATTCTAATAAAATTAAATAAATAGATTACCTTCTCCATGCAGCAGAGATGGATCCAGCAATTCCATCATGTATTCAATTTCAGTATCCAGTTCCAGCATGTCACACTGGGCTAGTACATATGTCAACACGGGCAAGAAGTCATCAGCTCCATACAGTCTCCCTGGGTTGAAGGGAACACAGACAGCATTAGACAAACCTCACCCTTTGGCCAGTTTCAGCGTTTGAAAGGAAAGCATTATTTTGCCTCCTTCCCTGACCAGCACGTTTGTATTACTCTAGAGCCTCCTGTTACCAACGTGCCACAGAGAGAACGTGATCTGACACTTACTGGACAAGAGGCCGACACCAGCTTCAAGCACAAATCTGACAACGCACACCTTGAGGCACGCAAGGGAATTCAAAGAGCGGGCTCATCTTGGCATCAGCTCAACTGGAGAACTCACAAAAGGCTGCCCCACCAGGCTGGCCTGACCTCCACCTGCCCTTCTATCACTGGCTAAAAGATGATTGAATAGACATTTGCTTTATACTTGCAGGGATGACATCAACTTTCTGGAAGGATCCGGTCACAAATGCCAGGTTTTGAGTCCGAATCCCAGCAGAGAAACCCGAATATAAAAGCCTGTTAGATAGGACACGAAGCCTGAGCTCGTTTTCTTGACATAGCATAGTGAAAAACATTAGTGAGCAAAGCCTCTTATCATTCTCAAGTAGCTGGTGAAGCAGCAGCAGCAGGCAGCTACCACCCAGAGGCCATGCTGCACCTCGTCTGTCTGTGTTCCTATCACTTTTATTGCATTTCAGCTTTCTGGTTAGAAAATACTATGTGGTCAGATCTCTGGGTCTGGCCAAACCGTGTTCCTTGCAGCACTAATGTGATGGTCACTTAAAACCACCAAGGGCAGGAGCCAACTTACACTTGGTGAACCTCCAAGTGACCGAAGGGCTGATCTCTGAAGTCACACCAGCTAAGGCATACCCTCCAGGTATCACACTATTATCTGGCTGAGAATACAGGACAAAGCAGATACTCAAACGGCTGCTGGCTCAGTGGCTGGGGTTTACAAACTTCACATGACAAAACAAGATAACCCAAGGAGCATTTGCCACATCTTAGCTGAAGCTACTTAATGCCACAGTGAACTGGAAGCAGCCTCTCAATATTTTTCTTTTCTTAGGGAAATACCTTGCTCAATGTGATAACGTAGCATGGAGGAAAGAGTTCACAGCACTTCAGGCCAAGACTCCCATATCCATTTTAAAATGTAGGATTTTTTCACAGAAATAATAAAGCTGGACAGGAGCTTGGACTGAAATCTTGCAGAAGTGCCTGGGGATCTTTAACAACCACAAGCTTTCACCATTTATCTCAAATCTCAAAAGAAAGTAGGTGTCTTGATCAGCACCAGACCCAGATGTACATTCAAGAGTCATGGAAAAGAAAATTGCCAAGCACCTGCAGCAGCGTGTACTTGCTTAGGGAGGGAGATAAATAAATAAATCAATCTCCTGCTACCACCAGCATTGCTCCACCTTACCTTGTGACCTACCACAGCACTGCATGGTAAAATGCCAGACAACAGAATTGCACCTATGAATTCATAACATCCAGCACAGCATTTTAATTGAGCCACTGACTGTGCAGCAGGTCTTACCTGGTCTGTAGTTCCATTTCATTACCTAGGTTTCAATGTCACTTTTAGGTGTTATTTCTGTTCCAAAACCATGAAAGAAAGTGTCCAAATGAGACAGTGTCCAAATGAGACCATTCGGAGGCACAGCAAGCCAAAAATACTGAATCAGAGGCTGCTCTCCTCCCATTAGCACAGAGCTCTTGTAGTTGTCATATTGCATATGTACTACTGAATTACTACAGCTAAATACAGGGTGTTACCTCCATTACAATTTCCAGAAAAATACTCATTTAGAACCAGTGTCAAATTCAAAGCTTACAGGACAGCCTTTCTGACAGCCAACTTCAAAGGCCTATGATTGAGGAAAGCTGTTTTATTAAAGCTGCTTCACAACTGTGCTTCACACTGAATTTGTAAGATGTGCTGCCAGATACATCAGAAGTATCAGGAAAGAAGTAGAGCGGAAGAATCCCTCTCAAAAGAGCAAGGTTATGCTGCAAGAACTCCAGAAGAACGAGATGTATTTGCAGAATCAGTTGGTCTGATTTCCTCCACCAGCAGACAACCCCAGGTTTGGAATACCAGTGAACTCGAACCACGAGAAGCACCATACCTGAGTTATTCTCCATGACAGTGTAAATCAATTTGCAAACTCTCAGCAGCAGCATCACTTTCTTTTCAGGCGAATACATCTTCTGCATGGTCATGAACTTGACTTTAATCTTTTCAACGTCCACAAAGTCTGGTGTTGGAACAAACACACCCAGCTCCTGAGGATTCCTTTGCCGCACCAACTGCAGGTTTTCCTTCAGCTGTTTCCAAGAACCATCTGCAGTGTGAAACTCTTTCAGCATCGCTTCAATGTGGCCCTTCAACGGCTTCAGAATGCACTTATGCATGGCCTTCTCCAGGACAACATCTGCAACGAGAAAACACAAGTGCATCTGACTTCCCCCTGTAAGGCAGAGCCAGTATTAACAATAACCATTCCCAAAAGAGACACTGTAGAGCAAAACCTACTTGCTAAGGCTTACTTAATATACAAGCTGAGTTTCCAGATGTTTGTTAGCAAGAAAACAAAAGGCAGAGCAGAATCTGTATTCCATTTTCATTTATGGCAATGTAGCAAATACAGAAAACCCCCACAGTGACAGGCTACAGACTGTCACACACACAGACCAAAAAAAAAAAGGAAGGAAAAAAAAAAAAAAGCAAGCTGTAGTTCCAGTTTACTTTTTCTTTTCTTGGCCCGAAGTGTCTCCAAGTTTTATTTTCTTTCGAGGTTAGACTTTAACTCCCAAACTTAAACAGTCAAAACTATAATTTTTGTCAGCTTTGGCATGAAAGCCCAAGTTTTTTTGCGTAGTTTCAGTCAGACACCATAACTCCACTAAGGTCTCCTAAAAGTCGGCTCAACTTTGTCAAGATCTTTATGAAGCTGGACAGATTAGGGACTTGAAACTCTAAAAGAAAACCAAGTTGTGTTTGTCCAGCTTCAAATGTCATCATGCAAGCTTACATACAGCTTTGTCATCAAGTTTGAAGTTCTTTGTTCAGCAGTGGCGTGCACATGGCACAGTAACCACTAACTTAGGGGATTGTCTTGTTCTCGTTCTACTCCAGTTTTTCTGTAACAGTCATTCTCCATTTTCAAAGTACAGACACAACAGAGAAAGCTCTTTGCCAAACATTTTCCCTGCAAACCTTTGCTTTACAAGCTGATTTCCTCTCCCACTCGCTGTCCCTATGGCAACAGAGCTTACATTAATAATTAGCTTACATTAACTGTATTTCAACATAGTCAACTCCCACAAGCACAGAAGAAACCAGAGGACCCTTCAGCCTGGCCACTGCGACAACTCCCTGACAGCGGGGCAAGACCAGAGAGAGCCTCGAGTAGGCAGATGTGCTAGGACAGCACAGGGAGCAAGAGCAGAAAGAAGAGAGACTCTGTCACCCACTGCTCCATAACTCACTTCTACAAGCCAGCAGTGGACGTTCCTGCTACTCGTGGTGACTCTAATATTGAAGTTTCATTAAACCTCAGGCCCTTTCCAGGTTATTTGCCTGTTCTTACGTGTTCTTAGACCACAGTGTCCTTTCTCCCCACTCCCTTTTTCTTTTTTTTTTCTTCTTAAATTGCAGACTATTTCTGAGGCTTGGGACTTCTCACGCGCACTCCAAACAAGTATTCCTACATCTGTTTTCTTGACTTTGCTTTATGCTTCCATTAACTGTCAGTCAGTTTTCCTTTTGGGTCTTCACACTTCTCTTTTCCATAAAAAAAACCACCCTTCACACAGTCTTTTTACGGTGCCTTTGCTTAATATGTAGCATTCATTCTGTTTGTTTGGCACGCAATTCCCAAATGTCCAGCTCTATGGGGAGCTCCCATCATCCCCTATCCCAATCCTGCTGAGGCTTTTGTAGCCCCTCGTGCTGTGTTCCCCTCATGAGACCCCGATGGAAGCGGCAAAGCCGTGCCTGCTTCATTGCCAGATGTTTCAAACGCATCTGGGCTCTCTCCCTCACAACAGAGATTGCGAAAGCTGCTGGAAGGGCGAAGGAGCGAACGTGAAGAGCAGCATTTGCCCTCTGACTTTCTGGATTTCCCTGTGGCCACCGGGAAAGGCACAACCAGTCTGACAGACGTGCTCGGTGGTTTGTCACACAGCGTGAAGGGTGGATCTAGCTTCCCATCAGACCAGAGCCACCAGTTACCTGTAACAAGTGGCAGCATTTCAAAGGACTGATCCTGACCTATCCTGTCGTACTTGATGGAGCCACTGACAGCACTATCGAACCCAGCCGGTAAAGCAGAAGCATCGCCCTTCTGCAGCGTGACAGAACCTGCCAGCAAAGCCATCCTCAAGGCTCACGGGGCACGAATACTTTTTCCATCAAGAAACAGGCATCATTCTCACCCATGGGTATGTTAGCTAGCTGAATTTCTAGAGGGTACACAGAGTTCCTTGCTAGCTTCACTGATGACGTGTTTGGTTGTTTTTGACCAAAAAAACCAAACCCAACAAAAGCCAACCACCAAACCCCAACCCCAAACAATTCAACTTAGTCCTTTTATTTGCACTGCCCGTTCAATTTTTTAAACAGCAAGCACACTAACTTCTTTGCTCGTAAGCAGAACACCTCTGTAGTTTGCATTCCAGGCGCTGGGTCCTGTTTAAGTAAAAATAAAAGCAGTTGGTGCTGCCAAACATTACATTAAGCAAGAGAACTCTCTATCCCTACGAAATTCTAACTCCCACAGGCTTCCTCTGGAAGCTCTGCACAGGAACAGTCAGCGTCAGACATCCTGCATCTCAAAGTGGAGCCAGCACCACATTTGATCACGAGGGGCTTAATAAATTGTAAAGAATCCAGCACAGCTCCTCGGAGGCCTCAGTCCAATAGCGAGGGAGTACCTAGCCTGGGATGGGAGATCAGAAAACTCAGATCGCTTCTGTGGCTGATCCTCCACGGGCTGCAGGCTGGAGCTGCTTCAGATGCTGCCTGCAGCATCAGCGTGGAGGCAGCTGCAGCAGCAGTCCCTCCCCAGAGCCTACAGGAACTGGATGCTACTGGGAGGGAAAATTCCTCCATAAAGCCCCAGCCCTTGGATGGGGTCAGACTTGTTATCTGCAGGCAAGAAGTGGAAGCCTGGAGTCTTCTGCCCTCAACCCTCAGTAAGTTAGTGCCACTCGCACAGCTTCCAGGAGAGATGAATTGCGCAGATTTTTACGGCCGTGCAAGATTGTTCTTTCCCACCTGCAATTCCTCACAGGCTGCAAAAGCAGAGCCTGGAAATGGCTTTGGAAACTTAACTCGATCACATTCCACCACTTCTCCAGGAATTTAAATCGATCTGAAGCAGCACAGAGGAAGAAAGCAGCTAACTCACTCTGCACAGGGTCCAAGCAGTTATTGCTGGAGGCTGTTCCTAAACGATTTCTGTGCTGTTAGTGCAATTGGGTACAAAACAGGATGGGAGATTGAGTAAAGCACCTCTCAGTGCTCTTCAGTGACTGTGTTACAGCTAATAGGAGACAAATTAAATGAAGGGCGTACAGCTATGGTTCCAAAGTGGTACTAACCACCCTGGCTTGGTACAGGTAGACGGAGAGAAACTGGCATTTTAATGCATCATGTTTGCACAAGACTCGACGGCAAACAAGGAAGTGACTAAGATATGACAGAGTGTCCAAGGGTTTTGTGGCTGTTGTTTTCAAAACCAACCAAACAAAAAACACAAGAGGACAAAAAAAACCCCAAACAAAACCAAAAGAAAATAACCCCCAAACAACACCACAAACAAAAAAAACCCAAAACACACACAAAACCCAAAACCAACCAAAAAACCCACCAAACCAAACAAACTCAAAACAACACACGACCTTTTTTTTTCCTCCCTTATAAATTCTTGGCACAGATATGAGAGTCACGAAGTGCTGCCTTCAAGTTAAAAAGAGGCAAATTCTAGCAAGCAATGAGGGCAACAACATAGCAAGATTGAGAAGGACTGAACTGGTTTTTTTTTTCATGGTCAATAACAACACCTACATGTACCCTAATTAATATAAAACCTACATAAATATTTATATTATTATTAAAACCTGGGAGGACAGTGTTTCTTGTGGTATAGGTCTTAGGCCAACATTCAGTGTCACAAGACACCTGCAGGCATGTTTGGGATCAGATCATCCGACTATTTACCCTTTCTCCTGAACTGCCGTTACTGGCCCCTTTCAGAGAAAGATGTTTCTGGATATGATCCCACGAAACAATTCCCAGCCAGCAGCAGCTTTCACTGTTCAACCTCTAATGGCAACAAAAAAGTACAGGAGTGTCTCCCAGGCAAATCAGCATCTAAGTTGCCAACTGAAGACTGATCCTGTGTGTTAACATCTCTAGATAATTTGCAGATCCAAAAATTGCTGTTTACTTCAGCGTATACAAAGCGTTTTCAGATACCCTCCCATGATACTTAATACTCCAAAACCAAAACAGACACTCTTTAGAAATTTTTGGGTTTTGTTTTTTTGGTTTTTTTTTTTTTTTTAAAGTGAGTATCATTTGAGCTGAGCACCATGTAGTGTTCCTGAAATTATACCTATAATTAGGCTCTAGCCTCAAAATGGGAACTGGAAATGCTTTGATAAAAGAATTATACAGGCCAGCCAGCGAGTTTCGTTGTGAGTTGTGGAAACACATCTGTATCCTGTGCTGACATGCTGTTTTGTTTTGCTGCAAACCACACAAGTCTGCATTTAGAGAGGACAATATATTAGTCATCACCAGTGTCCTCACACAGCCTCTTTCAAACCCTCACTGTCTGAAATTGCAGGCACTCTTTCATCTTTTCCAGGCTGTCAGTTTACCTGTTACCAGCTGCTGTTCCTCCACTGAGATTACTTGTGTGTAAATCTAGGGGCTGGGATCTGACAAGTCCTGCTTATCATCTACAACGGCCAAATCATTCATCAGTAAAATGAAGGGCTCAGTAAGACTGAGTGAGCCTGGGAACCATCACAGAAAGGTGCAGTCCTACACAAGCAACATTGCCTGGGAGGCTGAAAGCAGAAGGTTGCTTTGGAACACCACGCCACGAACGTGCAGTGTATCTAACTAGACTGCCTTTGTATTCGTTTGGATTTTCCTAAGACCTTGCACTTTCATAGACTGGCATGACTGATACAGATCTATCTTAAGGCAGCTCCTATCAGGATGGCAGTTCTTGTCCGGTTCTTGGTGGATGTCTACAAATGGCCCATGCCGAGTCCATGGTGGAGACAATGGCATGTGCTCCAAATGAGCAAGACTTGAGAGTAAGACCTCGCACAAGTCTCATTCCTTGATGATCTGCACAACCCTGAAAACAGATGTGGAACTGAGGTGGGCGAGGGATAGGCAGAAGTTGAGCAACTAGGGAAGGAAGGTCCCGAGGGTAAATTTTACCTACATAATGAATCGCATAACTATCTGTGCTATGTTTGTTTTGCTTTAGTCAGATGTGGGTTAATTACAACTCACACTATGGCTGCGTGGTAAACACGTGCCTTCCCAAAGAAGTAGTAATAAAGGAGCAGGGAGTAAGTCACAAAGCACATCAAAGGGATGGTGAGGAAAGGGAGAACCAAATCTTCTGCTTCTGCTCAGCACTTTTACCACTGCTTCTCACTTGCCCTATGTCCCCCCCCCAGCGAAAGGAGCACGGCTGGAGGACACGTTGGTCTGCCTCAACTCGACGTGAAGAGATACTAGGGAGAGCAACAGGGTAATGGAGCAGACAACAAAACAATTGTACAAGAACCTCAAGAGTAACACAGCGCTGAAAAACAGCCAACATGAGTTTTTTCAAGAGAAGCAGTGGCACACCATTCTAATTCCTTTCGGATGATAATTGGATTGGTGAATAAGGGAGCAGAAGGTGGGCTGTACCTCAACCTTTTTAGGGCCCATAACCCTATTCTATGCAACTTTCTTATAAGCAAACAAGGGAAACATTGTCTTGCTGTAAGTGCCATAAGGCGGGTGCATAAAACACTGCACCAAGAGCCTGATTATCAACAGTTGTCCGACAAGACAGCTGATTGAGAAGTACCACCATGAGGGTCAGTATGAAACTAGTTAGCACTTTCATTAAAATTTTGGATGATAAAGCAGAGTTCACATACAAAATCCACATGTGGTATCACGGAGATAGGGAGAAGGGCATCACCAATTCTTCGGAGACCAGGTTTAAACTTACTTTCAGAAGTGGGAAACTGGCCTCAGGCTAACAGACGGATCTCCTAAGAACAAAAGTAAGCTACTGCCTCTCAGCAGGAAGCACTGCTGGGAAAAGCCTGCCTCAGAAGGACTGGCGTCCACGGGGAAGGGACTAAAGGGATTGTTCTCCTCCGACAGCCTCCAGCTCTGTCTGCCTGCAAGTCTGCCATACGGACCCAAGTCCCTGCCACAAGCCACGTCCTGCCAGCAAGGGACCAACACGTTTTCTCCAAACCTCTTCTAACATTCAACATGTTGAATTTTGTTACAGATTACGAAAAAAACCAAACCAAACAAACAAAAACAAAACAAATGAAAAAAACCAAACAAAACCCCCAAACAACAACAAAACAGGCACACAAAACCAAAACAAACCAACAATAAAAACCCCACAAACCAACAAAAAAACCCTCACCCAACAGGGATTATCATTTAGGCACCTTCCCATATGATCAGTTAATACCTTAAGGCTAAATTTCTAGGGCTAGGCCCAGATTTGGGCATTGAGAGTGGGGTGGTTCAAGTGTCAGATCCTGCCCGCTGCTCACCTGGCAAAGCAACAACAGTCAGCTTGACTCCTTTCTGTTCGCAGCCAGGAGAAGAAGAAACACAAACAGAAACTCCTAAACATCTGCTATTCCAGCAGCTGTGTATTATCGGGGTCTCCTCTCACCAGTCCAGAGGCTTATCCAGACTGCAGATACACAGCATCATTTGGTTGGAAAAGACCTTTAAAGTTCATCCAGTCCAACCATTAACCTAACGCTGCCAAACCCACCACGAAACCATGTCCCTCAGCATCACCTCTACACAGCTTTGAAACCCCTCCAGGGATGGGGACTCCACCAACTCCCTGGGCAGCCTGGGCCAGGCCCTGACAACCTTTTTGGGGAAGAAGTTTTTCCTCCTGTCCAACCTAAACATTCCTTGGCGCAACATTCCTCCTGTCCCATCACTTGTTCTTTGGCAGAAGATCCCAACCCCTACCTCTCTACAAGCTCCTTTAAGGGAGTTGTAGAGAGTGGTAAGATCTCCCCTGAGCCTTCATATTCAGGTGTGGATGACTCTTCAATAAAACTACTTTGCATCATCCTTAAACAATAAAAAGACACGTGCCTTAGTTTTGATTCTGTCCCAGCACTGGGAATCCCATTGTTTCAGGAAGGGTTAACAGCCCACAGTACTAAGATTAGGAGGCACCTGTCAGGGATAATTAGCAACACTGATGCACATTCTCCCCGTGATTTGGCAGAAGTCAAACAACTTGATATCCCCTGTCTGAGAAACTTAAAAGATCTCCCACTGAAATCTTTTGCTGGCAAGAGTCTGGGAAGTCTGTGATGCAGTTCTACAAGAAGAGCTACAAAGAGCATCACAAAGATACGGGAGAAAGCTCCAAACACCCACTGCTTCACTGAGCCTGGCAGGGATGCTGCTCGTGCACGTACCCCAATTCAAGAGACAACGGCAAGATAAGGTGAAGTCTGACTGCCCTGGAACAAGCAACGGGCAGCAGCAGTTCTGCTGGGTGGGCAAGGGAGGAAAGGGCTGGCTCAAGCTCCTCTCCAAGAGGCCCGTGCATTTTCTGCTGCAGGCTCTGCTGTCACACTCATGCCCAGCCCGTCCTGCCAGTCCCCAGCAGGGCATGGCCCCTGGGGTTGCTCTACCTCGGCAGACACCAGGGCTGAGCAGAGCATCTCAGCTCTGACCCTGACTTGCCACTGCCGTGGCACAGTACAGACAAACTGAAAGGAGGAATATTTTCCCAGTAGTGCACATCCAACCCCTAGGCTGGCACGTCGAGAGAGAGAAAACTTGCACCACAGAAGAGTAAACTGACAAGAGAGGCTAAGTGACTACTCAAAGTTAAAATCCAGCCTGCAATTCTGTACCGAAATAGTCAAGCAAAACTGCGGATAATAGACGACAGGGCTGCATCATAAAAAAGTTCTCTGCAGGGATGACTAAACCTTGCTGTTAAATAGCTTTCTGCTTAGATCAGCAACATCTGATGCTCCTGATCCACTGTGGTTGTTTGCAGGCTCGAGCCATAGGCAGTAGATGATTCAAAAGCAAGTTCTTCCTTTGTTTAAACTATCCTGCTTTATAAATTAATTGCATTAAATCACATGGTCAAAGCCAGACTTTCTGTCGCTGAAGAAAACCATTGTAGTATAGTTATTACATTTCATAGCTTATGCAACTCCAAACTACTGAAATATTTAAAGCAGACATCGTTTTGCCAGTCTCCAGAGACCCACGGCCCGATTTAACCACACCCTTACAATGAAAAGTACAACTCAAGCCAAGCTCTCACAAATTTAGAAGCAAACTGGATCCGCATTTCCTTGTCAAATATCCAATACTCTTCAGAAATCCAGGCAAAAATGTGCCCGCACCACTGCTCAATTCACTGTTTTGTCTTCTGGATAACACTCACATGAATATTCTTTCTTATTCTACTGAGAACACTACACAACTTTTTCTGAAAGAGTCTTGATTTTGGAGACACTCTTCGTTGTGTTCTCTTTGCTTTAGCAGTGCTAGTTACTTTTGTTCGCCTGTGTAAATGAATCTGAAGCTGTGTGAGAATAATTCCTCTCAGTCAAGGACAGAAATGTCAACGTAAAATCCCCCTCCAGTCCCAGAGAACACACCATCTGCCAGTTTTGCACCAGGCCAACTGTTGGGACACTGGGGTACAGGAGAAAAACAAGCAAATTAGGACTGAAGTGAGCTCACAAGGAAAGTATTCTGCCCTGAGGGATGTTTACCTCCTAAATGTGGCTCATAGGCTCTTTTACAAATACTGCTCAGAATTCAGGCAAGATAGAGGGGTAGGGAGATTTTATGCAGCAACAATGGTTTCACTTTTGTGGATACACAAGTCACTCTCTGTTGTTAAAACATGCATTCAAACATATAGCTCATCCACAACCATTTATAAACACGTACAGGTAACAGAGAAGTATAGAAAAGATGAGATTAGCAGCCCCTTCTCTCGTTGGCACACCTTTGTTTTTTGAGACTCTTACACAGCTTTTGATTTCTCTCCAAGCCTAGGGACAACACAGCTTTGCTAGGAGTGAACGAGGATGTTTGGAACACTGAGATTTATTTCACGAGCAAGTTGCTGCGAAATGTCTCTGCTCCTAATTGTCACTGGTTTCAAAGAAATTCTAGTTTTACAGTTACAATCCCTACGGTTAAAACTGGCACAGCGCTGGGAACTACATCGGCCCAGTTCAGGGAAAAATACACGTGTGCCAGCAAATAAAGGATTCTGTATTGTTAACAGTACAACAGGTAAAATTAAAAAAAAAAAAGTGATAAAATAATAAAAAAAAAGAAAAAAGGTAATCATCACATGTTAAAAGGCCATGTTGCAGCTATATTAAGGATAACTTTCTATGATCAACTTTTCAGCATAGTTCTTTCAAGTTGCTAGGGTGGATTGAGGGGGGGGAGAGGGGGGGAGTGTGGGTTTGTTTTAAGACTGGAATACTCAATGGCTATGCTGGTAGCAAACTCAACCCCACCTCTCCAAACTGACACAAAGACCTCCACTGTAAACACAGGCTACACATTTTCACCTCCCCCCAAAACACAGGACAGCGTTTCTTACCTATCTGGTCCTCGGGAATCAGCGATTCGATCGGGGGATCAAGTTCAGAGCTTTGGGACAAGTAGTTCTTGACTTGGGTCATGAACTGCCGAATCGTTTGCAGCATATCAGTGCTGGAAACGTGGCACTCCTTGTTCTCCTGGAGAAAACTGACATAGTCCTGCACTAGGCATCCAAAGTAAGTGCGTTTGTCCTGGGACATCTCTGCGATTTTCTTAATCATCCTCTTTTCAGGGGTCATGAAGGAACTGAAAACTCCACTGACTTTCCGTAGCTGAGATTTCACAATCTTGGGGAGAACAAACGAACTGTTTCTTTTCTTCTTGGGCTTCAAAGGGGGTGCCATGCTCTCTTGGTCACTTTCCCCCTCAAAGTCCTCCAGGCTGCTGTTCGTGTCCCCCTCGTAGCCGAAGAGCGGCATGCTCCGATCGAAGTCCAGCGAGTCGGACGAGGAGGTGGAAATGCTCATGTCGCTCAGTCTCTGCCGGCCTCCATTCCACGGCACGTGTGACTCAGAGCTGGGAGCTGCCGTCTTTTTGGCAGGTGCCGGAGCCAGCTCGGGCAGGGTTTCACCTGGGATGCCAGCAGCTTCGGACACAGGGCCCGAGCTGAAGCCAGGCCGAACTACCGCTGCGGCCTTTGAGCTCCCTTCCACCTCCGAGCAAACGGCCTGCTTCTTCAGCCGAGGAGGCGGAATAGGGGTTGGTTTATTCTGCAGCAAATCCAAGCCTCTCTCTTCCTTATGGTTGACCGTTTCTGGCATGCTCGCCTGCTTTATAGTCCTGGAAAGCTGCGGACTCGTGAGGATGCTATTAATAGAAGGAGGTGGTGGCCGGGGCGGGGGGGAGCGAGGCCTCGCTGTGCCATTCGTGTCTGGAGTTCTGGGGCTCTGCCTTTTCAGGCTTCCACTGACATCCTGGCTGTGTACTTTTAAGAAGAGGGGATTAATGAAGCACAGCGCTCCGTTGGTCTGGCTGCACTCCAGCTCCGAAGGCGTTCTGGTGCGTATAGAATGCACTCCATTTATAAGGCAGAGCTGACGCGAGCCTTTGCAAGCACTGTCCGAAGGCACGGGCCCACGGGGAGGTGAAGGATCCGCGGGGTTGCTGTTGGCTGGGGAGCCCCAGAAGTCTGAAAATCATCATTGCATTAATGTCAGAATGCAAACCAGCGTGCAGATGTCTTTCAGAGCATTCAGCAGAACACCAGCAGCTTCAAGGATTAAGAAATTTAAACAAGCTTTTACTATCTCAAGGGGGTGGGGGAAAAAAAGCCTATTCCGAGTGAACCTCTGAAAGCACCACCACACGTAACTGCGTGCTACACCCCTGGGACTGCTCTTACTCCTTTATAAATATCACGACCAGCTCATAGCTTCAAATCAGCCCACTGAACTAAGCTTAAAAATAAACTGGAAATCTAAAGAAAGGAATGGAGACTGTAACACAGTAATTCTTACCAACTTGAGACTGAAATGAACATCAACTACTCACAAGCATCTCACTCAGGAGAAATAAGGCCAGAATCTCAGCTGGTATTAATAAGCTCACTCCCATTAAAGCCACCAGCCAGGCTGATTTACACTAGCTGATGGCCACTTAAGGCAACACAGCAAAAAATCTGATCTGGTTTCTTTTGACGGTGAATAAAAAAAAACTGCACATGAAAAGACGGCTCACATTTTGCTGTGGTGGGTGCAGACATAACCTCTAGCTCGCCTGTCTTTAAGAGTGCTGGCCGGCAGCCCTGCCTTTGCAATGATGACACAGTTTGCCTGAGGTTTTAGACGCTCAGCAGCACATAAATAGACCAAAGGTGCAGTCCCACACCAGCAGTGTGGAAAACCTGTGCTAAACCAGCAAGTTTCAGCTGCGTCCTCCGCACTTGTCCCAGCAAAGTGCCAGCGTGTTTGTGAAACTGAGTCAACAGTAGAGCCCATCAGCTCCTCAAAGCACGAGGATTGAAGCCAGACAAGCCCTTGAGGACAGCAGACTGAAAGAAGGGAGGAATACCAGCAGAGAGAGGTCTTGCTAACATCTGCCAATCTTGACACGGCCCCTTTTCCTGTAGCGTTAAGATGCCTCATTTGAGCTTTTGAGCAACGACACCTGAATGCCAAGCACGCCACAACACGGTCCGTGCCCAGCAGCTGTGTCTTGCCCACGGGGCAGGAGACAGGAAATGTTTTGTGGCAACAGGCCTCTGCCAGTGAACACATGTAGGCTCAGACATATTTCTCTTCATATTCATGCAATGCTGCTGTTTTATTCCAGCTCCATCACTTCACATCCTGCCTGCAGATCCCTCAGCAGACTGGCCAGCACGCCTGGCACGTGGGCTGTTGCAAGCGCGCGCGATGCAAGCACTGCTGCAGGTGAAACACGGGACACAGAAGGAATCTTTATGGTCAGCACATGAAACCTCACAGGTCGACAACAGCCTTGAAACCTTTACTACCAGTTTTTCCTGATGTGTTTTGCTGGGCTACATGCTGTTCGCCTGCACCGTGCAGTTCTCCCCAAAAGCGTAACAGAGCTCTGGCCGGAGCTACGGCCCTCTGTGTTCAAACCACGGTGTTTTGTGCCCATGTGTTGCTTAAGGAAACCTCACACTTAATAAGTGGGGCCCTTGGGAATTAAGGCATCTCTTGGGTCCACAGCATTGAAGGGATGAATTCCTGGTGTGCTCTTTCACGTGTGGACACTTAAAACTCCATCAAAATCTGAAAAAAATCTGTTTTTCGCTCACAGAAACTGTTATCTTAACTTGGTGTATAGTAGGCAACTGAACCCAAATACAACCACCACACAGTTCAACACTGATCCATCAGTCTCCTCCTCAGCTTTCAAAAGTATTAGCTTAAAGAAACACCACAGAGTGTAGACAGAGTGTGTTCAAGAGCAAGAGTAACTCTGCAGCAAGTAGGCCATGGTGCTCTCTGGTACTGAGGACCAAGAGTGTGGTGCGGTTAGTCTGGGGAGCTAGCTCAACACCACAGTGATCATCTCCTGTGGAGAAACTCATCTAATACTACTTTAAGGCTTCTGGGTATCACTGGAAGACCATGTTTACTACACCATATCCCAGTCAGACCTTCCCCCCCCACCTCCTTCCAGCTAAGCAACAGTTCCATGTTTGCCTGTTCCCAGGAAAATCTATACTTTAATTACCCACACTTACAGAGAAGCAGTGCAGAAGTCAATTTGCCTCCTCCCTAAAACAAATCACTTCACTGCACTGCTACTGCAGCAAACCAAAATACAAAGCAGCGCACCAAATAACTCTTAAGGAGCCTCAAGCTAGCTCTGATTTAGTGAGGATTCCTTTGTAAATCAAAGATGATTCAAAAACCTACTGGGACAAAGATTGCTGACAGTCAAGCCTCCCCCTTCCTGCAAAAGGAAATGAGGCCATTCAGCAGTTTGCAGGAGTTGCTCAACGATTCATCTGGGTGGAGACCCATGTTTCAAATCCCACCAGGCTTTGTGTCTCCTGCAAGCGCAAGGTACATTTTACAACGAGCCTGTATTTGGCTGCAGCAGCCAAGCAATGAGAGGACACGTCCTCATGTTTTCTTTTGTTATTCTCAAAGTTTCACCAAACCAGCACACAGCTACATTCTGCAGACCCTACACACAAACTCCCCTTTTTATTAATATGCTACTGCATTGAGCCATCAACCTCAAAAATCACCATTCTAAGATCCCATGTCAATCTGAACAGAAGTTTTATTAACAGTGAACCTTTCCTGACAGCTCCAGTAAATTACCAAGCTGGTGCCTGCTATGGGAGCCCACAGCCAACATTAGCCCTTGGAGAAATACCTACATCAAATCTCTGTCTGAAAAATCACAAGATTTGTTTTGCTCAAGGGCTGCCCAGAGAGGGGAGAGGAAAAGGAAGGAAACAGTGCTAACAAAAATATCCCAGAAAGCACAGAAGGAAGTAAGTGCACCAAGGTCACCATTTGGCAAGTACAAGGTTTGGCTTCCCCAATAAGAGAAGCTGCCTTTCTAAATGAAAACTGTATCACGACTGACTAGTACGAACTACTTACTGAGACAGACCATTTCTTCAAGCCTACAGCAATGCTACAGGGAATGACACCTATGTAAAGAATTACTTACTCAGTCCAAGCTGAGCAATCTCTTCAAGTTCAGCTTCTGTCTTTGCTGCAGCAATAGCATGAGGCAACTTCAGGGTGAATGGAAGGACATCCCTGTTGTCAAAATGAATAACAATTATGGCTTCACAAAAACATCCATAGTTTTACAAGCGTTTGTTTTCAACATTGGCAGTGACTGAGCTATGATTCTTATTTTCTTCTTTGAGCAGTGGCAGTTAGCAAGAGCCTTAAACACGCAGCAGCAACATTACCAACCCCAGGACTCCTTTAGGTTGCAAAGTGGTGTGAAGTGCAAATGACAGTCAAGTCCCCAGGACTCTATTTAAGCTCATTTCCACAGAGCCATCCAATATCTTCACCCGTTACAGCAGAAGCTTTTACATCTGGTCTTTTATAAGCGTGTGTTGGAAGCATAAAGCACAAACAATTGCAAAATAGCAAAGCTCATCACTGATAAGCATCTTGTGTCCAGAAGAATCTGTGTTGCAAGTGTATCCTCCTCAGATGCAGTTTCCCTCCACTGCATGCTAGAAGTTCAGCGAATGTTTACAAAGGGAGATGCACGAGTAACAACAAGCCAAATTCAGTGCAAATGAAGCTTTCAGACAGATTTTAAGGGACAAAACTACTTAACCACACACGTTGTAAGAGTACTACCATCAGCCAACACTATACCTGCTACCTGCCCAACTGGTACCAATACACACCCAAACAACAGAGTACACCTATCTGCAAAAGCTGTGCTAGTACCTTAAGAGTAAATGAGAACAAATAGAACACAGGAACCCTACATACGACTGGTGTCAGCATAATTGTTTCTTTCAAGGCTGGAAAGAAATCAACCATTTGGTGTAGCACTGGGATTTTAAATCACAAACATTCTCTATATTTTATGTTAACTCGTTGAAAAAAACAGGATCTCAGAACATCACTCAAATTCCAATCAAGCATGTGCACAAGATGGAGACACTAGCTAAAAAGTATGTGAAATGACACTTTCAGCATCACACCACAGATAACCTAGAGCCTTGAACATCACCACAGACTCAGTACAAAGATGGGTAACCACTGTCTCCTCGTACAAACTAACTGGGTATCTACCGCAAGAACTTCCCTCTGGTTTTTGGAAATCCTCCTGACTTTGCTGCCACGTCCCAAATTGTACTCTCTATTTCTCACGATAACTACCTCTCTGCTTCCCTAAGAAACCAATACATTTTCCTTTTGCATGCCCAGCAATCCTAGGCTGCCAGCTGAAGAGGACAAGGTTGCAGCTTCCACTTAAGAAACATTAGGCAGACACTTTGGATGTTTCTCCACTGAACGGGACAATAAGCATCCACTCCCAAAAGCACACCCACAATAGAAGAGTGAGCCTTACTTTACTGAAATCTCTGGACAGCTTTGCAGCTTAAGTTGTATTTATTACTGGTATCTGTGGATGAGTCTGCAGCTAAAGCTGTACTTAAGAAAATGCACTAGGAAAGCTTTAACATCATTTGTAAGTTGAGATGACCACTCACTCTATTTTCTTCCCCTTCCCCAAAGGGCAACAAGAAAAGGAAGAGACCAGCAGACAGGTGAAGAGCCTGGTTATGTGGTTCTGAATGGGCGTTCTTAACGAGAGGCCTGCATCAGGACACTAAATTCAACCTTGACTGGCTGAAATACCGTTCAGAAAGTTAAACCACTTTGCAGAGAGAGAGAGAGACTCGGTTACAAGACTCATGAGCAAGGCCACAAGCTACCCTGTGTTTATGGGATTACTTTTAGCAATGGCGAAGTAACTTGGAGCCTTCAGTGAAACAAAAGGGATAAACTACTGCAAAGAAACCTGTATTTGCTGCATGCTCCCTGGAGGCAATTAGAAAAAATTTACCAGCTCCTGGCTAGTGTGCAGAACTGAAAGGGTGATAGGATGAGGAATCTCTCATCATTAAACTGCTTTTAAATGCAGTTTCAGCTCAGTTCTCATGAGTGCAGACCAAATACTTACGTGTTATAAATGCTTCTTATATCACATCATGCACGTATAGCTCAGAAGAGTGGAGAACCGTGACAAAGTGGGTCTAGATGCCCCTCTACCACAAATGAAACCAGTAAGTGCAGCAACCTAAGTGCATTCCTAGTGAGCATCTTCCCACACCAGAAATCACTGTCAGCACTAATTGGCAACCTCACTGCAGGAAAATGACCAAGACCAAAGTTGCCTCTCCCTGCTTCCTTCAGAAAATAAGCACGTTTGGGCAGTCTGGCTATGTCCTCACTGTAGATAAATGTAAGGTTTGAGCACCAGTCTGGAAGTTTTCACTGGTAAACAAAAGTCATATTGAAATCAACTTAAAATACAAACCATACCAACTATTTTTTCTCCATGTACTACCTGGAAAGCAAGCAGGGCAATCATAAACTGGAAAGCTGAGAAGGCCATTTTTGTTGCTCACAATTTACGTTCACATCTCTCAACTGTCATATTCCACAGGGAGACCTGGCATTTCTTCTTATTCTCCAAAAAATGTGTTTTACTAGCAATTCCCATAAGCGGACATTGCAAGACGGTTTATGGTGTTTCTTAAATGAGTTACAGAGCAGTGAAGAAAGCATTACAAGATATCGTCTAAAATAAAGTTAAACTTGGCAACACCTCACAGTCGAGCGGGCCACATAACACCAGCCTTTCAATTAACAGTACCAAATAAGTCAGAGAGACTTGATTCCAAATCTTGTATTTCTCCCATTACGCTCTAAGACTATCCAGGAATATTTGTAGACTGACAACTGTCCTGGTTTGAGTAACACACGTAGAGCACGTGCCGCTTCCCTGCGAGATTCCGTGAGATGCTCTGTACTTAGCCAGACTCCACGAGGTTCTATGACATGCAGGAAATGAGCCACGACTGTTCAAGATCCACATGCTCCCCCCCAGCCTTGTCGCTGCACCAGCTCCAAAACCAAACACTGCACCTACTCAGTCTCCACAGGTCCCCCCCAGGAGCCCCTGCTGCTGCTCTAGTTCTCAAAACACGTGCTGCTGCTGCGCCAACTCTCACAACAAGCACTGAAGCTCTCCCAACTCCAGCAGCAAACCAGGCAGCTACACTGACAGCTACCGTGGCCACTCCCAACTCAATCTGCACCTCTACAAGTTTCTCCTGGGAGGAAAAGAAAACAAACAAAAGAGCCAAGTCCAGCGACAGAGCAGGGAGAGTCCTTCTCAAGTTGAGTCAGAGTCGGAACCAGATGCAAAGCCTGATGCCCCTGCAACTGGAAAGAAACACTTAACAAAAACAGATCGCCCAGTGTGGTCAGATGATGATGGAGCAGGTCCTTCTAAAGCAAACCCATCAGATGCAGAGGTTACCACCAAAACTTTTTCTATGAAGGAGCTGTGAAATCTGAGAAAGGACTATAGCCATCATGAAGGTGACCCCAAGCTGACCAATGAGGTATCCATCCCATAGACGTCATATTCAGTGTAAAACTGAGGAATCACGAGGGTCTCGTCCCTCTTGGGACTGCTTTGCCAGCTTTGCTCTGCTCGGGTCCTCTTGTGGTTTCTTCCTCAGACCACATGGGGAGGATTCTGTCCTTTCTGCCTGTCTGTATGTTCCTGAACCCAGTACCAGAATCCAGCTCCTGAACACAGCTCCCATCTGCTGCTGGGCCCAGTCTGGGACTCCCCTGGTGCCTGCTCCACGGCATCCATGGTGACAGTGACATAATTACCATCGGGGGTGTGTGTGTGTTTGAGTTTGATACTGGTTTTGTATATATTTGTATATATTCCATTTTTTATTGTTATTATTTAATTTTCATTAAAGCTGTTTTAGTTTCCTTTTCTAATTGCTCAGTCTCTCCCCCTTATTCCCTTTCTCTTCTCCTTTGGGGAGGGAGGGGGCTTAACAGAGAGCATCTGCTGTAGGTCTAAGGGGCTGCCCTGACCCTAAACCGAAACAACAACATAAATACCATGCTGAACCAAAAGCCCTCGAGACTTTCTTTTGAGACAGTCCAGTAAACGTGACTCACAACGTAACACCACCTTACCTGCTAATACAGTAGAAAGCAATGAGCCTGAATAAATCAGCAAAACTTATTCCAGATCCCTCCAAGGAAAATGCTGTGAAGAAAAGTACAAGAAGGAAAGAATCACATCTAGTCACCATTTCTTAGAAAAGCGTAATAAAATGCATCTCAGGTTTTTGCATATAATAAATAAGTTTGCACCATCAAGCTAGCTACTGTTTAAGAGAAAACAACTGTGTGGAAGAGTACATATCCCTGCTAAAGGCATTTTCAAGAATATACGAATCATCTCGGTGGTGGCTCTAATTCCTGGGAAACAGATCAAGTGTGATGAAAACTGCACGTTTTGCTAATAGGCAATAAATCGATAACTGAGTCTGTTCAGTGCACTATACACCTAGTTTTAAATATCTCATTTCCTCCTGCATTCCATTATAATCGCTTGTCTTCTCCTCCAGTGTGTAGCACCTAATGGGAGATGAGAAGAGTTCATTCAAGAAAACCATTTAACCTGAAAGCCCTTTACAAAACCCTCAGATGATTCTGCTTCATGCCATTGCCTTGCACAATGGGGGAGGAAGACGCAAGCAATGCCTTCCTTTTTTTCCTCACTCCACACCATTTTTTCTCATTGATATAAATACTTGTCCACAGTAAAAGTGACATAGAACTGATTGCCACCTCACATTGATCTCTCTCCAATTCCAGTGGCGAATACCACCCAATGACTACAAAGATCTAGCAGAAGCAGCTCCTAGAGTGAAATGATCTGTATCTCTTGCCTTTGGACATGACTGAGACCAGAGCAGGAGGAAGAGCATTTATGCAGAAAGCCAAAAGCCATGCAGCAACACCTCTCCATGAGTAGTGAAGGCATAGTTTTGTCATCACTCCAGGTCAGATCCCCTATGCTAAGGTTCCAGTGCTACTGACTATAAAGTCTGCACATGAACCAGAGGAAAACTTAAGTCATATACTGATCTTTTATCCAGCCTTTACACTGAAGGACAGGTCAACCTGGTCATTTATGTGCCTGGAAAAAGGAATTTCTTTAAGAGAGACACTAACAATGCAGACAGTAAGCATGCAGGTCATCTGGGGATGGGCTAGGAGGAGCGTTCAGATCCCCGACCACAAATAAAAGTCAGCTAGAACTGGTGAGTAAAAACATCGGCAGATACTTCCCCCTTGTGGTAAAGTTTTATTCATGAAAGTCAAGATATTATTATTTTATTTTCCAGGTAGGAGGGAATTCACTAGTGTTAAAAGCCTACAAACACAGCGTTAGACTACACTCAGATCAGCTGTCATTGATAGCTTTCTCTTTGCCATGCCGCATTTTTAACTGGAACCGAAACTAGACACAGGGAATTAACTCTTTGTGTCTGGGGGAGTAGAAGGGAGAGGTAAAAAGGGAAAACTCACTAAAATTATCTCAGTTTACTAATAGAAGATAACTGCAGACTCACTGCTTCAGAAAAGCGCAACTGAAATTGTTGCCGATTTTCTCCAGTTTTCGCTTTCTTGCTAAAATGAACCATTTACTCCACTTGCAGTATCTGTGCCACTCACTAGCTGCAGCTTCCTTTTTTCAGTCCTGTATTTCAAACACTTTTCACGCCCTCCCTCTGAAGAGATGAGGGCAGTACTGTTTTGAAACTGACTGGAACTCGAAGATTTGTTCACTTCTATTAGAACAACAGGGAACAAATGCAGTTGGATTTAGAGAAGAAAAATCATTTATCTTGCATCAGGAACAGTTCCAAAGGGTTAAAACCCATTTAGTTTTTACTAAAAATATATAAACAAAACCCCCCAAACCACCACACCCAAAGTTGTAGATAGGGAGAGCACGTGACAGAGTTGCACCCAAGAAGAGTCCCTGAGAAAAAGGAAATGCAAGGACATTTCACTGACAGCAGACAGGATTATAGACTGTTTCTACAGAAGAGGATAACTATCCATAACAGTCATAGAATCCTGGATTCAGCAAAGTACATAAAAGAACTATTCCTGTTGTGTCCAGTAGAGACTACAGCGTGTCTGTATGCCTTCCCTTCTCCAGGATATGACTGATATGACCCTCACAGAGCCCTTCTTGGAGAGCACTGTAGGCAGTCTGTGACACTATCAAAGGGACTTTGGGTATCGTCTGCTGCATGTTTCCCCAGTGCAGAGTGCTCCTGGCTCACAGAGGCTGAGCAACAGCTGAAAAGCAAGCGACTCACAACTTACTGTATGTGCTTTCTTTTATTGCAAATTCTTTCAGGCGGGACCCACAGTCACTGGGCAGACGCAGAGAGATGACTTTCTTCTGCAATCTCACAGATTTCCTAACCAGGAAGATCTGTGGCAGAGAAGGCAAAAGGACATGGGTTTAGCTTCATCACAGAGGCAGGTAATAGGCAAAAGGAACCACAACAACTTAATCTCTGATCTGTATAAGATGTCTCAGAATTTTACCCAGTTGTTACTGTATCAGGTCCAACAGGTTCCTGTACAAATGGCAACAGAACATTTAGAAAAGTGTCTCGTCCCTGTAGAACACAGACACTTGACTCCAAAACCATTATGCCCTTCTCTGAGCTCACCAGTTTAACACCCAGCAAATTCTGAGCCCTGAGTCAAGATGCAGACCGGAGGGGAAGGCTGATGGTGGAGTACTCCTGTGTCCCACCAGCCCAGTCATGCACCAGAATGGACGCAGCATTAGAAACATGCCATCAGCTTCACCCAAGCAGGCAGAGCCTGGTTTCCATCACAGCAACTTTAAAGTAGGCACCGTTGAAGGATAAAACGCTGACATTTCTCATTTTACTATTGCTTTCTCATAATGAGGGAAAACACATCTGTTAAATACAACTCTATTTAGCAAGGTCCAGCTTTGGAGCTGCAATCTCAGGAGTCTAGATCTCAGTTCCAGAGGATCCCAAACTAGTCACCAATGTATCAACCCAGGTAACGGATTGCATTCCAACTGGTTCAGCTGCCAAGCACTCAAGAAGCCCTCACTTGGATTATCCAAAGCACAGAAATGGGGGTGTGATGTTGGTTGGGTATTTCTGTCTGTTTGTTTTTTGTTGTGTTTGGTTTTGGGGTTTTGTTTGTTTGCTGGTTTTGTCTTTTTTAAAAAACACTTGTATCAAATAAATTGAAAAGCAACTTCTTACCCCGGGAGGCTGGGCCTGAAGAATTTCCTTGGCTTCAGCATCATTCAGACCAAGCTGCAGCCACACAGGGTGAGTATGGAGGAGCTTGTCCAATATGCTTAGCTTGTTGGATAGGCTGTCATATCCAGAGTCCCGGGGGCAGCTTTTTACATCACTTTTCTCAGGAGAGACATTATCCATGTCCTTTATCAGACTGCGAAAAATTAAAAACAAAAAAAGAAAAGAAAACAAAAATTAGACATGCTAATCTCCTACAAACAACCACTCAGTTCAGCAAAGCAAGTTATCACAAAGCTAAGGGCACTGCTGGCACCCTGAACTGGTATTTCTCCTATTAAGAATTCATATAATTAGTATACAGAAAAATTTTCTTAGCCATAAGATTTCTTTCTTTCACTTGTCCTCAATTTGACAAGTAGCTTTAAGATAAGCCTTAGCATTCTTCTATTGGCTTGCTGGAATTTGGCAGTCACTTCAGATACAGGTGTATATGTGATCAGTTGAACATTTCACCTCCTTTCTTTGTTGTGATCACATTTGGAAAATCTTCTCTCCAGAGGTACCTTAAGCAATTCAGATATTTTTATTCCCTGATGATCGATTGCAAAAGCTGCAAGCCACAGAAGTCTTCCTCTGTCCTGCCTGCCAGAAAAATCTGTTCAGTGCTCTGACAATGGAGAAACCCACTCACTACCCGTTGGCAACCATCTCACCAAACACAAGCACTTTCCCTGTTTGCTTGTAGGGATCTTTTCCACAACAGAAGCCCACAAACTGGCATCACTTTATCTCATCCCCACATTACTGTCTCTGCTCCACCAGCCCTGTCACCTTCACAGTCGTGCATATATCTTTGTTCACCTCTGCTAACAAGCGGTCAGAGACCTCAGTCAGGAGGAGAAAGAATTTAAAAAAAAAAAAAAAAGGAAAAAAAGTTACATCCCCCAAATAATCCTCCCTAAGGCACAGTTTCATTAATAAATCATCCTAAGTGGTAGTAAATTTTTATGGGCTATAAATACTTTTTTGCCATTATGCCATGAAAGGTCTTTACCTCACGTTTCAGTGCTAATGTTTCCCAGGATCAGAAGCAAGTGAGGAATTGTATATTTATGCTCCTAATTCCTTTGCTCCTGGATTGATTCCTATGTCAGGAATAAAGGCTAAGCTAAGTGTGAATGTAGCAAACTCAGGTTAAAATTTATTTGGGGCAGGGCAGCTGAAGTTAGTGCTAAATTCAGTAATGAAGTAGAGTTCTTGGAGGCTACAGAGAATTGTTATGCATTTAAAGTACAAATAAACAGAATACTTTGATAACTCCTTTTGTTATGCGAAGCTTCACCATCATTCATATAACAGAGAACACCAAGAACGACTGTACATGCGTTGTTGGTTCAAATTCTTCGTTTTTGAGGTAGAAATATATCCTGTGATTCTTCCAGTCCTAGAAATCACTACAGAACAGTTACTCTGGTAATAGCATCCTGATGGTAATATTTGAATATAGACGAAAAACACCCTGCAAACTCAAGATGTGACTTGCTAAGGTGTCAGGTACAGAGGCTGCATTGTCCCTACGAACCTCTTCTGATGGCAGAAGAGGCTCCGAGTGACAGAGGACTGCATTTTCCCACTGAAAACTGTCTCATGGCTCTTCCGAGCTTTGTGCTCTGTCAGCAATTTGCATCATTTCTGGGCAGGGCTAGAAAGGAAAGTAAAGGGGGTAAAGAACTTCCAACCACGAGATCAAGTAAGAACAGGCACAATCATTCAGTCTTTTAATTGCCTGGATCAGTTATCATTACCAGATAAAAGGTAAACTAAAACGGAGATGACCTCCCCTCCCCAAGCGCCAAAAGCTGTTAACAGCTGCCAATATCCCTTCAAGGAACACCAAATATACAGAAACATGTTGTGTGAAGAAAGGAAGTAGCATTTACATCAGTTGTGATGGGACCGTGATGCCACAATAGGAACCCCGAGTTCCCCTTTCTACCACAATCCCAGCAGAACCTAATGTTGTAACACATGAATCCCCAGAAACCTCAATTCATGAATCACAGGAGCGTTTTCATGAGCTGTACCTCCAGTAAGTACTGCTCAGGAACTTTCCACTCACCTACAGAGCCCGATCGCAGCATTACAAACCAAAGACAGCTGTGGCAAAATGCAAGTTATACACCAACACTGACTGTGGGCTTAGCTACACATAACTTATTTTCATTCCTTGGCAAGACCTGTAAATTAAGCATAGGAACACGTCCAAGGCAGGAAAAAAAAGAATTGCCTATGAAAGAAAGTTACATCAGCTAAAAAAGAAGGTGCATGGCTGGTATCAGCTATCCAGCCTGGTGCTGCTTGCCACCACCAATCAATCTAAAGCTAGCAAGAGTTTGCACGTGTATCTAGGGTCACAGTGTTCCTCTTCGTTTTGGCTGTGCTTAATGCTGTCAAACTCACCCAAACTATTATAAATCACGAGTTTAATTTGAACAGAGAGCTGCCAGGTTTTTGGAACTTCCAGGTACTTACATGCACAATCCCTCCCCACGTGCCGAGATCCGAGGACGAATGCAACGTTTGAGCCTACACCTTCCTGACCTAGATACACACGCACCTCCTTGCTGCAGCTGCTTCTGCCCCCCTCGAGAAACAAGCCAAAGGTTACAAGCATCTGATCTTGATGAGACTTCTTGCTCTCCTGAACACCACCAGTTCACAGGACCTCGATGCATCTCAGCTAGATCAGTATTAGGATGTTCTTGCGATCTGCAAGAAGGTAGACTAGGGAAAAATAACACTTTAAAGAAAAAAATAGTTTCCTATCCAAATAATAAAGAGGCAGCAAGAAAGATCAGACCCGGTGAACAGTGCCAAGAGCATAGCTTGGAAAAACCACATCTGGCAAACCACATCCAACCTACGAGAAGCCACTTCCCAAAGCCCAGGAGGTAATGCAGCCAAAAGTCCATTGGTCTGTTCTGACCAATGTATTTGGAATAGTCTAATGCTGCTGAGCATCACAGGCCAAGGTAATTAAAATTATTTTAAGAATAAACTAATGATCCAGAAACTAAACATACAGTCAAACCCTGACACAAGCGAGTTCTTGAAATTGGTCATCTTCGACAGTAAAATTATTTGGGACTGGGATGTGTGTGTTACTTCTTTGGAAATAATACCATGGAAAGAAGAACCATTTTAATTCTTCACAATCACCCGATTAACTCAAGCGTAAAGAATAAGAAGTTGCTGTAACCTAAAAACCCTAGCAAAAAGTACTGTATATTAAATTGCAACAATTCAATTTCTCTCCTGGTTTTACTTTTGGGTTTGTGGGTGTGGGGTGTTTGGTTTTGGTGGTGGTGTTAAAACATACTGTTTGGTTTTTTTTGGTTGTAAGCATAAAGCACAAACAATTGAAAAATAGCAAAGCTTATCAGTGCTATTAAGTATCTAGGGTCCAGAGTAGACACTGAAGCTGGGTGGAGAGACAGTTTCCCATTCTCCTGCTTATGGCAGCAGTTAGCTGTTCCTGGCAGAAGACATCAAGACTGAAAAGGCCCATCAGGGAATGTTTGTTAACTCAAAGCCTCACTTAATGGTTTGACTGCAGACTCACCCCCCCCCCACTTGACACACCAGTATAAAACTGAGGTATAAACACTAGCCCTATTTCCGACCCATTTTTGCGGGACAAGAATTTGAGTGTGTTTTATTTTTCTCCTGGGAGATGATGTTTGAAATTACAATTGTATCGTTAATCTACAGAGGGACTCCTGCATCTTGGTGTATTTACCATTGGCAACCTTAAGGGATCTGTTTGTGTTGCGAGCGTAGAATGAATCGAACTAACCCCGCATCCTCTTGTGCCTCTTGTGAATGCAGCTGGTGCTGGACCTATAGCATATTTACATTGGCACACCTATTTTTTATTTTTTATTTTTTTACAGTGACTTCCAATAAAAGGCAATGTGAGTAAGTGACGTGAAACTCAAGATGACAACACCAACCCAACTCCACAGATGGCCTACCTTAATGCAAGGGTACTACAGCGGTTCCTCTCCAGCTGGAGAGGAGTTTCAACACAACTCCCAGTGAATTCAATACAATACGTGATTCACAGAAGTTTCCTTAGACTGGAGAAAACCTGTAAGTGTGTGGGAAGTAAACAGAGGTGACTGCCAAGACAAACAGTGTGGTGCTGCGTCCCGGGCAGACTTGGCCCGCAGTAAGGAGGACGAGGAGCAGGTTGAAGCCTGTAACCAGGATGATTCCCTCCATCGTACCCACAGGGCTCTATCACCTACCCCCATCATGTATACAAGCCAAATGCTCCTGCTCTCCCACTTGCTACAGCAACTTCATTTTGTCTCTCGAATCCTAACCTATGCCTCTTGCTCTAACCTTGTAAAACCTAAACTTTTAACATCTCTCTCTCTTTTTTTTTTTTCCCTGAAACTATCACCAACCTCCCAAACCTCCTGCAGTGACAAACACTGGCCTGAGGAATGAACTTTTCACTCTTTGGGATTATGGACACAGCAAAGGTGCCTCCAGCTTGTGTGCACATCCTATCAGGGTGACCAGTGCTGTTCCATGGGTTTGGTGTGTATGTAGAATTAAACTAAGCCAGGTGCTGTAGGATTTTCAAGCATCCCCTCTCTCTAGGGAAGAATTTACCCACCCTTCTGAGGGCATGAGAGAAGTTGTAGGAAGAACCTAGATGACCATCAGCATTTGAGGCATCCAGTCGGCTCCCACATGTTGTAGAAGACTGTTTATCATCCCAAGTGAAAAAGCAACCCTGAGTTTAGTTTATCATCCCAGATGCACCTACTGAGCCTTAGTGATCAGCAGCATGAGACCAGGTTTGATACTACCATCAAGATAAGGACTTGTAACTTGCACGTGAATGTGTTCACGTTTTCTTACTCCAATTTTTTGCCTGGATTGGCATCTGTTTTTAGGGTACTTGCACACCATAATTATGTTATCCAGAGGGAGGGGCAGAGGTGGGGAGAGAGAGAGAGAAAGAGAGAGAGAAGAGATCTGCCCACAGCAGTAGGATGCTCAGCATCTACCCAGCGATGCAACTTCACAAGCCTTGCTGCCAACTCTTTGCCATGGTGCAAAGGTTTGAAATACCACAGGTCTGTGGCCAGGTTCATTGCTCTCCCACTCCACTGTTACACAGCAATGAGGCACTTTCATTTCTCCGCCAGTCACAAGGGCAAAGAGAACAGCAGCAGGCAAGTCAAGTGAACCTTTCTAAAACCGCAGACAAGTGTGAACCTTGCTCCAGTTCCACCAAAGGCTGCCCACAGTTAGCCCAGTTTGACTCCCCACTGCCAAATGCCTGTATTTCTATAGAACCTGCAACCTGCCAGGCTTTAATCGCACCAGCCGAGCTTACACAGTCACACTGAGCATCAGCTGGGAGAGGGTGTAAAGCCCCTGCTGAGCATTACCTCCACTCCTCAGCAGGTGGACTGTCACCTTCTCCTTCCCATAAGAGCTGAAGGGACAGGACAAAGCTGCCGGGGAAAAGGTTGGTGATGGTTGCCTACCTACAAAAACAACCAATTCACTGTGCAAGACACAGAAGACTACTCCAGTTAATAACTGCTGTGGAAAAAAATGTAGGAGATGCAGGCATGAGGGCTGTCCAGCAACAAACGTAAGTGAGAGAGTTCTGTCCTTGTTTCTGTCACGATAACAGAGCAGCAGGAAGGCAATAAGCTGCAGCAGCTTCCACCACCAGAAAAGCACCCCCCCCGAAATCACTTCCCAGGCACCAAATGCTCCAGGAAGACTGAGGCTTTACAGCCTTTCCTACAGAGCTTTCCCCATCACCAAAGAAAAGAGACACGCAGGGGTCCCAGGCTCTTAAGGGAGACCCGAGTGCCTCCATCTGGGACCATTTGGATACCACCAGCACGTCACACGTGCTTGCCTATCCAGCACGGGCCTGGGCTGCCACTGCGTGCAGAAGCACAAGTACAGTGCAGGGTCAGAAATGTATCCCATTTATGCCTTTTTCTGACAGCTCCACTCATCTGCATTGCTGAGATGTGCGTCCCTACAGGGAAAGAGTCCAGGCACCAAGCATCATGGAATAGAGAAATGGACGCTGTGAGCTTCCCACTTAAAACACGTTTTTACAAGCCTCTTTTTTGGCCTGGCTTTTACAAAGCCAAAGTTGCAGGCCCTGTTATGAGAATCATTCTCAGTTTACTTGGGCCACGGATGTAAAAAGGGGAGACAAGTCCAGAATATAATCTGGAGGAGAAGTATAAATCTGAAAGTCATCACCCAACCACACACACAAAAAAACCCCAAACAACAACAACAGAAGCCCACAACCAAAACAGCGACAAAAAAACTAAACCAAAAACCCCCAAACCCACACACCACTCAAGCTGCAGACACGCAGTCTCATGTACTTGTTTTTCTGAATAATGCTCAGAGCTCCTGCAACCACTGCCTTTCTCGAACTAAAACTGTTCTGGGTGATGCAGATACATCCTGAGGTGAAAAACGAGCCAGGAGAAAACATATTCCTTTTAGCTCAGATTTCTCTAGGTGAAAATTTAAATGTCACATCAAGATACCAACCTCTGAACAGCAGAACTTACAATAATAAAAGCAACCTACATGAATTACAAGGTTTTAAATTAACTACAAAGAAACAAAGTTCCGATAGTGAACACATCCGGTTTCAATAAAAACTCTGGAAAACCATAGATGAAATTACTGTGATCTTGCTCTGTATTTCTAGATAAACAAAAGATAACGGTGCACAACTCATTACATAATTTATATCAACTTTGATACAACCTCTTCCTTACACAGAAGCCCTCAATTCAGAATTACGTAGCCATATAAAACTTAACCTTAATACATTTATTCCCATTTCATACTTTACATTTATCATCTCAGAAATAACAGAAAAGAATTAATATTTTTTTTATTGGATGGCTATTATTTCAATATTAAATTGAATTCAGTTAAGTAGCCATGGAAATTGCATTAATTACTTTTTTTCTGTTAGCTTAACTTACATATTTTAATCAAAACATCTTTTGCACTCAAAATTAACAAATTCGGTTTAAAAAAAAAATCTGTTTCCAAGTCCCCTGGATCTGTAAAGTGGGGAGATTTAATTGATTGTTTCCAGCCAAGTGTTTCCATCAAAATTTGAGAAGCAGTAGATGTCAAGTCTTTCATGCATACAGTGTATTCAAAGATCCAAGCAGCTTTTTCTTAACTGAAAATTAGCTAATGATTGTCGAAATTAATTAGCTGAATCCAGTGAAATGAAGAAAGTGTCCTTTCCACCCCTGTAAAAGAACTGTGCTTTCAAAAGCTTTAAAAATTGAATAATGTGCAGCCAGGGGAGTCACCAATAACTTCAATACGTGCAGCTGCCATATTCTTTACTACTTGGGCAATGAAGGTGCTGCTCAGTGTTTTATTTAAATAACTTCAATGTATATTGTGGTTAATTTTAGTGTGTATTTACAGAAAGAAAGAAAGAAAAAAGCTAAAACCTATGTAAGTATCTCTACATAGCAAACTATTATTATCCACTGGAGTAACTCGCTGTCTTAAAGAGCAAAGCCCAGCACCATCTCCAGAGCTGGCCCAGACTGCACAGTCAGACAAAACAAAATGCCTGCAGGGGTTGCTTTCCTCTTGCAACAAATATTTCAACGCTAAGTGCAAAAACGTGTTCTCTTGTTCACACAATAATGAAAATATGGAATATCCTCCCGATGTCAATTCGGACATGGCCAATCAAGCCCAGCAGCCAAGCGAAGCCAAAACGCTGGGGTCCCACTATGGCCACTTAAAAGGTACAATTTCAGCATTACAAATTCCCACAATCCACACCTGTGTGTCACGATCTAGTTTAAAAAGCTGGAACTTTTATCCACACTGTACTATGCATCTCGAATAATTTTAAGGTTAGAGAAATGCCCTCACCTACTTTTTTTTTTTTTACTGTGCAAGATACATATAAATGAACTAAAAACATGTATAACCCACTTAAGCATCAGCTCATATCAGTCGATATTTTACCTCCTAACCTGAGAGCATAAATAAACCACGTTATTGTACGTTGAATCTCCACCGAGCCACTTGAGGCAACGGACATTTTTAGTCTTTGCAGTGTGAAAGCAAAGCTCATTGCCACAAACAATGGGAAAAACATCAGCAGTTTCCTGCTTCAGACATTCATCGGCATCCAAGCTTTGCAACAAGGAAGTAGAAGTGAAGTTCAGCTGCTTTTAGAAGATATTGAAGCAAACACACAGAACAACTGAATCTCTGGGCTCTCCTCGAACCGCGAAGCAGTCTCTACACCCGCTACGTTCCCGGGACGAAGAGCGCTCCAACACGAGCCACCCAAGAAGAGAGCACAACAGAAAACACGCCTGGCACGTTACACCTCCCGGACTAGGAAAATAAACGTTCGAATCACCTTCGCAAACCGGCAGATTCATCTTCCACTGTGAGATCTGTCTGTACCATCTCTTGTTTCAGTTCTCCGATTTCTGAGGCAATTGTGTCAATGAGCTAGAAAGGGACAAAAACAGTATGACGTCAAGTGAGTGGAAGAGGCGTGGAAAAGAAGCCCGGGCAAGTTTAGACACCAGAGATTACAAACTTTTTTTTTTTTTTTAAAATCACATCCTATTTGGACTTCCCCTTGCAAAGGAAAAAGTAAGGGCTGGGGCAACTCATAATCGTTCTCGGAAGAAAAATAATTCCTGTTTTGTGCCAGCACGAAACCTTCCACGTTGGCTAGCGTTTTTATTTAAATATATTAAGTCTACAGCCTCAACATACGACACAGCAGCTGAAAGGAACTATGATTTGATTGGTTCTAACATTTACTTTCTCAAATAAAAAGAAAAAAAAAATAAATTTTTCTGCAAGAGTTATTTCAGAAGGGACACTTAAGGCAGCATTACAATGTCGTGGTGGAGGAAAAATTACCATAGCAAGAAGGAAATGGCTGGCTGTTCTTCGCATTAAACCGCACTGAACAGAACAACTCAGCTCACAGAGACTCGCCTCGTAGCACCTCAGCTCAGGTGGCACACGATCCCAATTTTGGACACGAGGGCAAGAACACATTTCCAAGTGGGTGAGATGAGAACTAGAGCTGTATCCGGGGAAACGCAGCATTTGCTGGCCAGATGTCTGGGAAACATTCTGTTGAGTAGAAACCAACTATGAAGTCTGCAAGGCACGCTGCCTGGGATGCTCTTCGCGGCAACCGCATCACGTTTGCTTGAGGCGCCGCAGCACGGCAATCTATAAACCCTGGCAGCGGTCCCTTGCTCCTGCCTGTAGTGAAACCTAGTGACATTGTTTGCAGAGACGCCATTTCCTCTGCCACCACCTCTGCACCTCAGAGCAAACGAACCAAACCCTGGCAGAGAAGTCAGAACAGCTTTCCAGTACAATCCAGAACACAGTTGCCCACCAGATGCAACCCGGAGTCCCAGTAGTGGTAGGAAGCTCAGTACAGCAGTGTTTTCAAAGAAAAAGCAGGCAAGCTTTTCCCATACTCATTTACTGGAAGTTTTCCCCTACCTCAGAAATTCACAGCCTCCTTTGCTGTGCAGCACTATTCTGATCAATTCAAAAAGAATTTTCAGTCTCCACTTACAATAGGCCAACTCCATTAAGGCTACCTTCAGTAAGAACTACTTACCATACGCTACATCCATAGCATAGACTTCATTCCGTCAAGGTCAGAGCTCCCAGCCACCCTGTACCACTCGCACTACGGCTGACAAAGATCTTCCACTGTCTGACCCTCTGACACCCCCCATGGTGAGATGTGAGCAATGCCTTCCTGACCATGAGAAAGAGCAGCTGAGGAACCTGCACCGTCCTGATGGACCAGCCTCGTGCCACGCTGCTGCACTCATCACCCCCACCAGACACCGCCTCCAAAACAGAGCCGCCGAGCACCCCGCAAGGCACAAAGGATTAATCCAGACCCCCACACTGGCTTCACACAGGGAAAAAAACAAGACGTGCCACTGCTGTCGGATGAGCCTCGCTAGAAAGCCACTGCATCATCACGTGCGTCTGACTGTGGTTACGGGCAGCGGCATCGCCTTAGGGGGAAGCTTTGACCTGGATGCTCAGAGAGCAGTACCAGACTCTAGGCAGCACAAGGCTGACTGCATCTTGCAGATCATGCTGCATGCACATGTTTTTCACTTTTAAAGCCTCTAGCACCTTAGCATCATCATCATCATCATCATCCTTAGTACATTTATTCTTGTAATCTCCTGAGATGCAGCACAGCTGCAGCTCTCGCTGACCTGATGGAGGGGGTATCTCATGCTGAGGTGTGCTGCCTCGAGCAGGGAGGTTCCACATCGTCCCTCGGGCTGCCTTGGCTGTTCATCTACCACTGTTAGCTGGTTCAGCTTGCTAAAAGGTTGGAAGGCTTCTTCACTTGGTGTTTTGGTTTGTTTTCTGCTGGCTTGATGACCTGAACCTAATGTCTGAGGGGCTCAGAAGAAAAAAAAAAAAGCTCCAGAGCAGACACCAGGAAACAGAACACAGCACCAGGCTGGGAGTATGTCTGTCTCTTTCTGCAAGTTGCTAGATCCCCTCAGTCTCAGTGTGAAATCATGCCCCATTACTCAGCCACCCCAGCAAATACCCCAGGGTTTTGGTCTGTTCGTGCTGACCCTGGAACAGAGAACCTGTGCCTCTGTTTAAGTACCTCCAGCTAGCCAATAAGTGGATCAGCAACCCAAAACTCTACAGTCTGACCAGGACACCTCTGGAATTCAGACACTCAGGTCTTCCAAACATCTGAGTACTCAGTAGCAGGAAACATGCTTTTGGGCTGACATTTACTAATGGAAAAAAAAAAATACCTACAGCCTCCACTGGGAATAAAAAGCTGCACAGCCTGACCATACACTGTATATTAAGAGTGGGTATGTGCACGTGACTGGCTAAGAAACAATTCCTGGGATATTTAAATCCCTGCTGCAGAGACTCTGTCACTATTAAAACCTTTACAAAGTTGCACCTGAACACAACCAAGAGTTATTATTTGAACTGACCAGATAACAGCAGCTTCTGGTTTTCCACCAGACAGCCACAAAGCCTCTAACAGTGCAGCATCGTGAAAGCAACCATGTCAGGAACAGAACCACCTTAAATGCTTCATCCTGCAGTAACAGCTAAATAAAAATGAACTTTTCTAACAGATGAGGCAAAGCTCAGATTTTACTTTTAAGTCACAGCTTCCTTATTCGCTATTTTTCGAGCACCAAGTTGTCATGAATATGAGCAATTTAGCCAGCTGTAGATACATCAGGACTTCCTGCCACGGCTTGCCCGAAGCCATCTCAGAAGGCAGGCACCATTCCCTGGCTGCCAGCACACGACTTGAGTCAGTGCCTGGGGTCTCATTCTAGATGGCAGCTGATTCACAACGATCTGCAACTATATCCGACTATTTAACGTATGAGCTCGTGATGGAAATCACTACCCGAAGCTCACCGCGTTATTAAACACTGCTCAAGGATTTGAGCTGCGAACGACACAGACCTACTGTAGGTAAGAGCTCTGCTGAACCTGATACTGAATACGGTCAGCAGAGCTCATTCTTTTCATTGAATTAGCGATGTATCTCTACTCCAGTGCTACATGCACTGGTCACCCTGTCTGATCCCCCGTGGCAGGGCCTGGCAGCGGGATCAAAGGGGCCAAGGAGAGCATGAAACCAGAGGAATCACCCTCACCCCCAGCTCCTTTTCTTGCGTGGAGCACGGTAAAACTCAGGCCAACCATACAAGTATCTTAAAGACAGTCAATCTCTGAATAATCAAGTTGGAATTGACTATCTTATCTGTTTTCAAGGGATTATTGTCAAAACACTGAAAGGGATTATGTCAGCTCTGCCTGACAACAAATACATCTTTTTCAACGGTCTTCCTTCAAACGTTTGCTTAAAATTCACGCAGAGCAGGAGACAGACAGAGTGCCTGGCAATCCCCTGGCCTCTTCACAACATCAGCCATCCCTACAGAGGAGCTGATCAGCAATAACGGGAGGGTGAGTCAACGTTCCACCCAAATCTCAAAGTCTACGTGCCGTTTACTGTCCCCGGGCCCGCATTCGAGGCGAGGCAGAGAGCAGAGGTGTGCCAGGAGCAGTCACGTGTGGCAAGCCGGGCACGGGAAGGAGCCCGACACCAGCTTGCACACCCACCACGGCAGCAGCACCTACCAGGTTTCCGCGCCCGCACTCGTAGAAGCCGTCAAGATGGCAAGGGGGAGATTTCGGCAGCTGGCTAGAGGTGTGGAGGCACCAGGTATGGCAAGAAGCGGTATGGGAAGCGCGTGCTCTGCCTCAAAGACAGAAAGGGGAAACATTAAACAAGGTGGAGCCACCCTCTGCTACGTAAGCAGCTGCTTTTGAATCATAAGCTGCCAGCACCACAGCCCGGACTTCTCTCCCTGCAAAACTTCCTAACACTGGTGACTGCATGAAAGCTGAGCTGCTCTTCCCCAGGAACCAGCTGCTAGACGTGACAGGATGAGTCAGCTGGGTGTTAAGTAGCTCCTCTTCATGGGCAACATCATCTTAGCCTTTGCACCCACAAGGCTACCTGTGGCCACACAGGACCATCACAGTAGGGAGCATGCCCTGTGCCAACCGTTTGTAAAACACAAAGAGTTTTTCAGCATCTTTCCCTGGAAAGTATACGATATGAGGAGCTCTCCACAGAAGCATCCATGGGCTTTCAGCCACCACCTCAACATTGGCTTTGCTGTGTTGCTATCTGTCTGTTAATGAACTTATCTGTGTTACCTGCTTTCAAGCAGAGTTCTGGAGGGAAAAAAGAAATAAATTACAAAGTCCCATGAAACAACTCCCTCCCAGATAACAAAATCTCTGGGCACTACAACAAAGAATTCTAATCCATCTTGTACTCACAGCATAACACGCTCAAAAATTCAAGTGACACTCCATACTTCATGCTATCATTTCATGTACCAGTTTGATCCTGAGAGATGGAATGGATCTACAGTGCAATGGAATTTATCCTTGGTTAGTTCTTTTGTTTACCAATAGCTAAAATCTAACCATGGCAGCATGTTTTCTGATGCTCTCCAATATCCAGTTTACCTTTGAAAGTTACTTGTCGTTACCTTTGTATGGCTATCATGTCTGGTCTCTAACACAAGTACCTTTTACACCTTTGTCTGCTTATGTAAGATTAAAGCTTTTAAAAAATATTCTAAAACCAGCTTTAACTTTTAAGCACTTTGAATCAAGGTGCATGAGGTGCATGCAGCAGGTACCACACCTGACTGAAACATTTATCTTGAGGAATAAAGGCCTCATTTTTTTAAATTTTTAATTTTTTTAAATAAACTGCCAATATTTTCTGCAAATGGCAACTCATTTTCCTTCAATTCTTTTTCATGTTAAAAACAAACAAGCCAAATGTTACTCTTCTCCCGATTAAAAAAAAATAAAATCTTTTGGAGTCTCATCTTTTGGGTATTCTTGCACTTAACTCAGACATGCTGAGAGTTAATTGCAACAGCACTGGACAAATCATTTTATATCAAATAACAGAAGGTGTACGCATGATTTTATGACATAATTTCTGAAATATTTAGTATCAGTGAAATTTCTGGTCATTATACAGCCTATGTGATGCTTGCCTGATCGAAGATGAGCTGTTAATAATATGTTTCTACAAAATGCAGGAAGGATCCTGGGTGTGTACTATTATTAGATCCAATCTTAAGAAAACAAGCAGCAGCAGAAGGCTGTTGCCCTCTTAGAGGAAGGCTCAGAATATTTGAACTCTTCAAACAGATTTCTCTATTCACAGAGTATGACTCCTGTTTTGCTAGAAATAATGGTAAATCTCACCCATTGGCTTCAACAGACTTGAAATCAAGACCTTAAGAAGCAGTTTCCAAAGGGAAGTCGTTAACTGGATGGATCTATTTGTCAGAGGCACTGGTAGTGTAAAACAACATACATGAGCCCCAAGACTGAAAACGTAACTTGAAGACTATGAAATAGTCTATGCTATAGTCTGTAGCTATGCTACAGGAATAAGTTTATATGAAGAGAGATGCCTTTGAAAGTATCTTCTCAGGCAGTGTATTATTTAACATTTTTAAAAACCCCTTTAAATTAAAAGGAGGCCTTCTATGACACAATAAATAGCCATTTTTCTGTCTAATGATTTTCTTTTGGAGTTTATTTCCGATAAAGCACTGTGAAAAAGAAACAATACAACCACTGTAAACCCAAACAACAACTGTGACTCAGATAGCATGAATTCACATAGCAGCCCAGTACAGTATTGCCTAACCAGCCCTATCCTAAACATTAGGCTGCTGCAAATACCCACACACTAACTGTTTACATTCCTGAAATCCATGAACGAAATAACAAAATGCAAACATCTTAAACCACAATGTTTCCTTTCATAACCTATCAACGCTACACTTATTGTCGACAGATTCTTTGTCCGACAAGGCTGATCTCAGCTTTGAGAAGCTAGCAGGAGTGACAATGGGATTCCTACACACAGGACACAAACGTAACCCAGCTCAGCTCCCCAGCTCTCTCATCAGAACATATATATTCCATTTTTATGTTTTGCGTCTTTCAGGACACCAAATAAGGCAGCAAAAAATCAGCACAAGTGTGTTCACTAAAAGCAACACGCTCCCAAGGGGGCTACCTTTCTGAAGTCACCTTTCTGAAGCTGGTCTGTCTACACATGCACTGGGGAAAGCAAGGGCCCAACACCAGACACCTACTGGTGCCTCTCAGAATCCCAGCATAGCTACAGGTCTTCTTCCTCGTTAAACTCATGCAGAGTTTCCCAGTCCCCAGAGGAAGATGGGTGACTTTTTCAGGACATTTTTAGAAAATCACTCATCCATCACTGCTTGACAACTGAATTCCTGTTGTGTGGTTTTGTTGGGGTTTTTTTTTGCCTTGAAATATAAATAAGCTTGCACAGAGAATTAACAAAACTGCCATCTTCCTGAGAGCGCACCGAGACGCAGCCAAGGTGACCACTGTAGAATGTTCCCAAGCCCCGAATTTATGACAGCTAAAGAAGAAAAGGTAAAAAAATCAGTGCTTCTAATCTGGTATGGGAACGTGGCTGAAGACAGCAAGGATCAGTATCAGACTGGACAAATGAGCCTCAGCACTCACCACCCCACTTCCTGCCAGCATCTAATTTTTCATTCTTTCTGGAGACCTGCATCCTCTTTGGCATCGCATCTTTTCCTTCCTGCTTTGATAAGCAGAGTGTAGCAACCCTCAAAGAGCACCCTGTGTGACAAGGTGGCAACAGGCCAGGGATAAGCCAAACTTAGGAATGCTATTCCTGGACTTGTCCAAATTTCTGAACACAATCAAATATTTTGACACACGATTGCAGTTTCTGGTTACTCTGCGCAGTGAACTATGAGTTCAAGACCACTAACATTATTCAATGTTTTACATCGGTAACAACAAAGTTTTACCCGATGTCTGATTCTGGGACAGAAAAGCTTTAGTGTTATAAAGCCCTCTCATACCAGTTCAATAAGGATTGGAAAATTTTGAGGGGGAGGAGGATGGTTCAGTAAAAAAGATGTTTGTCAGATACATGTATTCATTTTCTTGCTTTACCAGACTCTCTCTCTGGAAGCACTGGAAAACTATTCAGGCCCAGCATTACTGAAGCCTAACTCCATCTCTTTGCTTCATTTTTACTACTCGCTGTCTCTGAGCCTTCACCAATTGCAAGGTATAAAGACTCTAGAGAATTCAGCCTATGAAAGTACAGATCTTTCGCTCTGTAAAATGGGGGGACAATACTGTTTTCCTGGTGTACTATCAGTCCAAAGAGTGGACATGAAAAAACTACGAGATGCTTAGAAGCTACAGCAATGGGAACCATTTAAAAACCAGAAAGAGAAGTAGGAATTTCCCCATTAGTATTTGTCAATTACTTTTCTCAGATATGCTGCTGAGAACAGCAAGAAACTCTTCATGAGGATTTTAGTGCCCTGAGAAACTGCATGCCAGCACACTAAAGGTTACTCAGGCAACTGTGAAGTGACAAGCACAACAGGAGAGCCATATGCAGAAGTACCACCATGCAGTCTGGGAGAGCCTGGGTACAGGTCAGCATGAGTAAAAGGCTGTATCTTAATTACTAGGTCTCCTAAAGACAGACGGACAAAGCAAATGAAAATAATGTAAACTGACAAAAATATGATGTCCAGATCTTTCCTTTGCTTACCTGTCTATCTGTAGCAAATGTAACTGTGATCACAGTTTCAGAAGCATGGGGGAAGGAAAGAAAGTAATTTCACTGTCCCCACAAGCACACGGAGATGGCAGGTACATCACACACAGGCTGGACACACTGACTGCCTGAATTTTCCAGTTCAACACTGTAGGTTCCGAATGGTGGTCCAACAGTGGGATGGTGAGAGGTCTGAAAGCATTGCTTTGAGGCATCTTTTACTCCTGCTATTCTTCAGGCCATTCCCCTGGCAGGCCATCCTTCAGAAAGTTCAGGATAACCTTAGTTTCTTAATTGACAGTGTTTCTTACGGCCTTAAAGAATCTGGCATCTTGAAATAGCTCAGGCATACAGCATTCCTAATAATTTTGAGGAAATACAACCATGACCTCATAAATGAGAGGCACACAAATTAGCTACTCCAGCATCTGTTTTCCACACAAGAATTACACAAGGAGATACCAAAGGGCTGCAGAAAATGACCAAGTCACTCGCTTAAAGTCCCACTGACATGATTCCATTACGATTCGGGCCCTCACCTGAAACACATTTCTCCCTGGAATATGCTGTGTTAGATGAGCTGTAAGGCACATGACATCTCAGAAGATATGGAAATTTTTTTCTATTTTCTCTCTACAAGCACATGCATGACAGAAGGGAAGTACTACCTCCTAGCAACTGTATCATCCAGGAAGCTGCACTGAGTATCTTAAGGCAGGATGCATACTCCTTGAAAGTATTCAGGCACCTGAAGCCACAGACATCTGCCTTGCTGCTTTTTTGAGAGGATGGCAGTGAGCTGAGGACCAGCTTCTTGTTGATTTCTAACAAGTGCTTAGCCTTAAAAAAAGAAAAAAAAAAAAGCAGCAACCCAAAACCTTAAAAGCAAACCCGCCAAAACACAAGAAGGATTTAAATATACATTGAATCACACAATCACAGAATCATTAAGGTTGGAATACACCTCCAAGATCATCAAGTCCAACTGTCTTCCTAACATTATCACGACCACTAAACCCTGTCCTTAAGTGCCATGTTTACACGTTTATTGAACTGCTCCAGGGATGGTCACTCCACCATCTCCCTGGGCAGTCTGTTCCAACACCTCACCACTCACTCCTTCAGTATAGAAAATTTTCCTAATGTTTAATCTAATTAACCTCCCCTGGCACAACTTAGCCCCTTACCTCTCATCCTAAGAGCACAAAGATAGATATTTGACAATACAAAAACAGTATTTTTGAGAGTGTTCAGGTTGCACACAAACAAGGAGCCCCCATCAATTTATTCTAATACAGGCAAGAAAGTGAAACCAATTTTCAATACAGTAATGGGAGTTATAAAACTGTATGGCAACCTTAAGCTACGCTAATCCAGTTTATGAAAGCTGTAATGATTTTATGCCCGGGCACACTAAAGCCAATGTTCTCAGTATTAGTGGCAAAGAAAGCCACAAGCTGCTTCACACCACATACTCTCTTCAGCACACAGGAGAAAAACATACACAAGAAATGACCGGGTGGTAAACTAACCTGTAAAAAGAGATGCTCAATGAAGTGCTCCCCATTTTACAGAAGAGGCCCGCTGTGTACCACAGGCTGCACTGCACATTCTGCAGCACTCCTTTCACATCAAATCACGTGCTTTGTGTTCGGTATGAATATCCCATTTACCTTAAAGAAACTTCCTCTTTTGTCCAGACAACGGGCTTTCATTGTCAAAGATGACATCTTCCCGGGGAAGACTCCACTGTATGCCTTGAACTCCTAAAAGCAGAGACATTTTTTAACAGTCAGTCCAGTCTGTAGGAAATTCCTTTCTAAGCCACAGAAATAGTCACAACAAGCTTTCTGCCAAAACCCTTTCTGTCAACAACACGGTGCCATTTATTTCCTACCAGAGTCCTTACATATCCCTTTAGTCTAATATTTTCCCATAAATCGCTTCAAAAAGGCAGTACTGCTCAGAGTTCCCTGTTTCTCCCTTCTCTTCACAGCTGGTCCTGTAGCTGGGAGAAGATTTCAATATGCTCGTTAAAAAAGAATGCTAAAACATAACTATTGCTTTGTTTGCTTGACCTCAGCCTGAAATACAAACAGACCGAAATGTTAGATGTCACTACAAGCCACTCTCACATATTACCATGTTAACGGGGCTGACTGCTGGGGGGTGGGAAGGGGGAAAGAAGGAAAAAAAAATTAAAGAAAAAAGAAAAAAATAGCAAGGAAGAAAATTAATGTAAACACACACACCCCAAAAACCCCACAAAACCAACCCAAAACAACCAACACAAACCCCCACAAAACCAACAAAAAACCAAACCAAACCACAAAACCAACAAAAAACCAAACCCCAAACAACCCCCCCCAAAAGCCTGAAACTCCTAAATACAATTAAGTCTTCTGAGAGTCCTGTCCAAGTGAGAAAGTGAAGATGCAGTCAGGAAGAAGCTGCAATTTTACAATCAGGCAAAGTGAACAACCAGTTGGACACCCAGCAGAATACTACACAACACACGAGTAGAACACAAACGCATACTGAGAAATATCACAGGGGTGACCTCTTGCTGATTAGTGGAGTTCCTCTAAAGACACAAACCAATTCACAGCAGCAACTTGTGAGCAAACTTCTGAACCAAACAGGAGCCAAGGACCACGGCCAAGAAGTTCCCTCTAAGGAACTTGGTAAGAAATGTTTATAATTGCATTTAAATAGCCTCACCTCCTCGCTCACACATTTACTGACCACACAGTTGGGGGGTTTGAAGTCTCAGTTACCTACAGGGCAAGTACTGCAGGTGCAAAACTGTATTGCAGACTCAGGTAGAAGCACAGCTTTCGGTGTGATACGAGCAGAAATTAAATAGAAATGGCAGGGAGCAGCAGCAAAAAACAAGTTTAGTGGCACGGCTGCAGATGGAGCTTTGAGCAAAACAAAGCAGCTGGGACAGAGAATGCTGACAGTCAAAAAAACCAAGTCTGACACACACACACACACACACACACACACCCCCCCCATGCTTCTGCTTCCTCTAATGCCTTATGAGAGGGCATCCACAAGAAGCAGGACCAAGGGGGAAGGAGAAGCTTACAAGAAAAAAAAAAAAAGGGTTAAGTGAAAAGCCCTGGCAAGCACAAGGGCTGGAAAGGGTGAGAGGTAGAAGCAGGAGAAAAGAAACATTTTCTCTGGGTTTTAATCTGTAGCAGGAAGCTTTAAATTCACCCTGTTCCAAAGGTCATACTAGAAAAGGTTACATTTTTCCACTTCGACTCTGGTTAAAAAGCAGCCGTGCCAGGAAGCTCCCAAACCAGCCTGTTTTCCAGGAGGAGTCTGCAGACTTTAAAGGCTGAAACAAAAATCCCAAAGTCTCCATTCTTGTGCAAGCCAAACACTAGAGGATGACCAAGAGAACGCAAAAAAAAAACACCCCAGTGTGTGTGGGGGGGATTAAAACAAAACAAACTGTATTTGTAATCAGCATATTTAAAGGAATACATTCCTGATGAGGCTCTAAAGCATTGTGATCCCTGTTGGCTGACTCAAGGTCTGCCTAAATAATTCGATTGCACCAACGCCAGAAGAGACTGAAGTCCAGTGAAGTGGTTGGGTTTGCTATTAAATCAGCTGAGCCCTGTGTCCCCAGTTTCCACATTCACGAGGGTACAGAACAGTTGTTACACTCTGGGGGGAGCATCAGACATTTCAAAGGCTTTTTGGTGTTTGCCACTGGCTACTCTAAAGAATCTAAAGGTTACCGTGTCACAAGGGGCTTTCAATTATAAAATAAAAATGTTTTCTTTCAATTAATTCCGAAAAGGGATTTTGTACCTGAAAGGCTGAAGGGAGACCCAAGAAATCCAAAAACGAATTAGAATAAAAATTCAATTTGCCAAGTTGATCATCACCACAGGAAAAAAAAAAACCAACAAAACAACAACCCACAAAACTAACAGAGATTTAAGACGAGCTACATTAGGGGTTTATGAGCAGGATCATGCAATTGCAGATGCATCTCTAGTCTCAGTCATTAACCTTTCCATCTGCAAACAACCCCTTCACAAGAAATCTCATGCTTTTTAATTTATTTATTTTTTTAATTTAACCACAGGGACGTCCACGTGCAATCCTATTACCAAAATAAGACCCTGCCAAGACTTTTTACATTAATCTTATTTCAACACAAACCCGAAGTCTGTAAGCTTCCACCCTCAAGCACACAAAAGAACGCAAACACACAAACACAGTTTGGCCTTCCCTACAAGGACAGTGCTTATTTTACTTGAAAGAGGTTCTGAAGCTCTAAACTTTTCCAGAGCTGTTATTGTTGTTACTATTTATGCAATATTAATACTGCCTGTATGACCATAACTCTGAATCTCAGCTGAGCTCAAGTTCTCGCAGTTCTTAGCTCCCTACACAGCCAGTGAACCAACCCATGGTACCCTTCATGCTTACAGCATCATCTCAAACTGACATAGGGTAACCCAAATACTGTTCCACATTTGAGTGGTTTTCGGTATTTCTGATTAAAATCAGCACAGCAGGAGTGACTGTTGTTGGTTCTTTTGCATGTGGGGGTGGTTTTTCTGTCGCATATGCTCTTTTTTTGTGTGTGTTTTGTTTAGTTTTTGGGTTTTGGTTTTTTTTTTTGTTTTTTAAGGCCACCCAATATTCAAAGAGACACTAAGACCTACAGGTAAAATGGATGGCTGAGGTGGGTGCCTCCTAAGGGTGGGCCCCTGCCCATCTCCCACCCCAGGGTTTAGAGGGACCTCCACACAGTGCACAGAAACAACTGCAGAAAAACAAACCTACTGTCAGGAGGCTTTGTTTCTCTCTCTACACAGCTGTCCACATCTGATGCTTATTCAGATCCAAAACACGCTGAAAAACCACTGCTCTGAAGTTGTCTTTGTTGAGTTCAGACAGTATGAGGCTGTCAGAAAGGAAAAAAAAAAATCTCTCTTCTTTGATTGGGATGCTGGGTGAAGAAAGATGGCAAAGCATGTCTTCTGCTCATACCAGAGAAGAGCATTTTCTCCTTCCTCTGTTTTAAGGACTGAGGCGAAGTGTCTGGGTAGATTTGCTTAAACATTGCCTCGGTGACTGCTCAGAAACCCATCTGAAAATGTCATCAAGCAGCAGGAGCCAACTCACTGTATAATTCATGTGGCCTTTTGCCTGGCCAGCTGGCAGGCAGCCCTTTCGGTGTTTAAGGGGTCAGTACTTTACCTACTTCACTGTCTGCACAGCTCTCAAAGGGCAGCAGGTGCTGTACCAGTGCCTGCTGCTCTGATGTTTGCGTGGCTCCCTTCCAGCAGCACCAGTCTCTCCAGCAAGCAGCACTGTCTTCCTGCAGCTCTTCCAATCCAGAATAAAGCTCATGTGTGTAAAGAGCAAGCCAGGGCAAAGGAATGATTTGTCTGCTTGGCAGATGTCTCCGTAACGCAATGCCACTCTGTGGATGGTGACACCCATGCAGTGCAGGCTCTATGTTCCAAAAAGACTGGTGCTTTTCATCTTCTCCCTTCCATTCCCTTCTCCTCCCGAGTTTGATTTACGGAGAAATGCCAGAGGACCATTCAGGTGCCTGGATGTAAGAGACTTCTGACTCCTTGTCAAAGCAGCTCCTACTTTCCTCCCTTTTCCTGCAACTTTATTTGGTATTTTATATGTTCTTAACTGCAGCAGTGCCAATCACCACCTTCATGGACTTCTCAGGATCCTTCCCTTTAATCCTCTCATTCCAGTCCTGTTTTTACAAGGCAAACCATCCCATTTTCTTGGTCTTATACTTGCTAGGACTTTTAGACATTTTGTATTCCTCCCCTGAACTGGAAAAACAAAAGGCCACAGCGATCTGAGGAGCTGAAAAAGTCTGTGCCCACAGTCCTTCTTACACCATCTCTGCTCAGTTTTCTAAGAATTTGAGACTATAGAACTGCACAGCCTTTCTGTTCCTTAGTTCCTAACTATGATTTTTGACCTCTTGCTCAACCTAACAACATCTGACTGAGGAAGAGAGTCTCTGTTTACAAACACTGACAGAAAGATACAGGGAAGAGGCTCCATTAATGCCATCACTGAAGGAAGAGGAGAGATCTGCAGCCTTCCTTTTGGTGGCCAACCAACAGAATTAGTAGGACCCACTTTTTAGTATTTCAAGCATAAATTATCCCACTGAAGGAACGGGCTGTCCTCGTTCATTCTCAATCTGTAAAAGGCCACGCAACCACTGAGCATCAGCACTCACAAAAACTACTTTTGGCAAAGAAAAAAGTGTTTTGCTCTTGTGCAGCTAAGGAAGAACATGAGAAAATAGCAGTCCAGACCTTCAGTGTAAGCTGGCAACGGTCAGCTGCTGTCAGAAAACTGATGCTGGTTGATACCTGTCAGTGTAGTCCTTTGGCCATCTGATTTGCCAGTAGCAGGGTACAATAGAGGGCCTGAAATACAATCCTTGCTGTCTCACAACAGAAAGGTACAGAAGCTAGGTACAGCCTACTACATACGTGCTTGAAAACCGATGGTGAATTAGCATCATATTGCAATCAAATTATAATAGCAATTTATAAATATATAGCATTAAAAAAAATTTACAGTTAATTCAGTGAACCCATTTTCTGGTGGGTTGAACTGGAAACCAAAACCAGGAAGGATAAACACATTCTGCTTTTTCTAAAAATATATTAAAAAAAAAACCAAAACACTTCTAAAATGCAGCCCTACCCTTCAGAATACGTTAAGAGATATACACACAGAACCTCAGGTTTTCAGCAAACTGAAGCATCCTCTCACATTCCATTTCCCAGTTCCCCTATTACAGCAGCAGCAGCAGCGCACTCGCGCTACCCCCCGGGGAGGGCTGTGTTCCTCTCTAACCCACAAAGCCTGGGTTTGTCTGGTTACACCGACCTTATCCCCTCCTTGGCAAAAGGAAACTTTTCCTTTTGAAAGTATTTCCTCTGAGAAGTTAACTGAAAGCCCACTTCCAGGGACGCAGATACAACTGAGCACAGTATCACTTTGAAAAACCCATCGAATAAGAGCCTCAGTCTGAAAACGGTCGCTGGTGCCAGGATTTTGCAGACCTCTCAACTCAAACGTTGCATTGTGTTAGCACAGCTGTATCCACAAGCAAAAAAAAAAAGCGAGGGGATTATGCAAAAAAGGATTCTAACTTCCATCATTCTTCTGGCTGCAGAAAGGGTTTACAGTCTTTCCCCTTTTCCACCCCCCCCCTTTCAAATAATGCAAGGGCACATTACTCATAGAAAACAAATAATGCATACAGTAAAAACGACAAGTCACTCTTTACACAGCGTCATATTTCTGTGTTTTGTCATTTTAATTAAAGCGTTTGGGAAAAAAAAAGCTTGGCAATAACAAACACTCCCCGATCAACCTCCTTTGAGTGCTGTTTTTTACTTTTATCCCTGCTATCCGAACACGGTGGGTTTGTGCAAGCTGCTCCCCTGAAGAAAGACTGGTTGCCACCACTGTGATGTCAGCGAGCAGCAGTATTTCTGCCCATACTGAGCTAAAGAGAAAAATCACCAAGGTTTGATACACTCACTACACACGTAGGCAGAAGGGCCATGAATGACTGCCATCCTCCCAGGGAAACAATACTCCTGAAAAACTAGAAAGGCAGCAGTAATATGCCACAGCCACTAACTTCTCAAAAACAATGAGAAGGTGCCTCAACGCATTTTGCAACATTTGAAATGTACCATCTCTTATCTTACCACCAGTTACACACCCCTCACTGATTCGTCCAAGGAAACTGTTAGTCTGTCCGTTGAGAAGAAAGGAAGATAAGAGGCAGCCAAAGGCCACCAGCAGAATTAAATGACGTGCCAATACTCTGGTCAGTGAAACGAGGCTCAGTTATGTCCCAGCCGTCGACACATCATTTTAGGTTGCTACGTTTTTGTATTACGACATTTGTCACGTCGGGCACTGCCACCCTCACACCTCATTTCCTGGTATGGGTCGAGTAGGGCACTGTGTATCCCCACATCAAAAGATGTTCCTCTGGGGCCGGAGGAACACAGAGTGGTGTTCTAGATAACAAATGGAATCATGCAAAGGCTAATCCCAACATGTGCAACCTGCTTATCTACTACAGGTCACAACCGTTTTGGTTTCCTGGCTGATCATTTCCAACACCTGTATTTGCATCCTGGAGTATCAATGCTCCTCCTTCTGGTTAGCATAACAATGACATAAAAATCACAGCCCTCTTTCCAAGGACTCCTTCATTTCACTGTGCTTTAAGCCATAAAATACCAGTGACTGATTGAACTGCTGCCTGGACAGGCTTGGATCTTCAGGGGCTGTGCACCAGTCAATGCATCAGGTTTCGGATATTTATCTGACTTAATCTAAAGTAAGAACAACACTGCCAAACTCATACGTTGACTAGCTGAAAACAGATGTAGAAAGACCATCACTCCTGCCTCGACCAACCTTTTGCATGCAGGCTTTTTTTTTCCAACCTTGATTCCAGATCCTACTCACTAGCAGCTTTTTAAGGGACTAAGGGATAAAGAGGAATTACTTTGAACTTGTTTCAGCATGGCACTCTCGGGAGTGGTTTCAGCCCCATTAGATTTTTTTAGATCGATCTGCTGTCTCACAGCTGTCTACTCTCTTCTATCATCTATGCTGAAGTCATAAATGCAGAAATAAAAGCATCTGAAAACCCCATCCGACTCTGGTCCCACCGAGGCGAACAGACGTGGCATCACTGTTTCCAACAGGAGCACACAGTTAGGCAAACACCAAAAGCCACAGAAAACCCAGCCCTTTAGCTCTGCTGAACGTGGCACGTCACCAGGAGGATTATGTTTGCTACTAGTGCTGTCTCCCTGCATCCCTTCCAAACAGTTTCTTCCTCCTCCCTTCCACTAAACAACCTCTTGCTGCGTGCTCCTGTGGCATACTTTCCACGTTACTGAAAGGGAATAAAACCCCAAGTCATTTCCTTTGGCACAGTATTTAATCGTGAGGGATGCCACCACATCTCTTATAAGAGAATGATTGTGTGTTGATATCTTAATGTCTTGTTTTGCCTCTAGACACGTCGGAGAAATATATTTGCAAGATTGGCTTTGATTTGGATAACCATTTGGAGGGTTCACGTTCTTCCCAAAATTCCCTGGCCTGGATATCTCACAAAACTAGATCTTCTTGCATTATTTCAGTAATTTCCATTTGTTATTCCTGCTAAAGCTGGTGAATAATACGAGTGAAAACAGTCAGAAATATGACTTTAAACCACTTAAAAAGCATTTAAGATTGAGCTGCAGTTTCTGGAAGAAGCAAGAAAAGTTAATCACCTGAATCGCAATATAGCTTCAAGGTCTGGGGAGGCTTCAGAATTCCTAATAAAGCACTAAGTCAAATGCAGAGGGAGATGGGCTACAGCACCTGCATCTAGGTGGAGATGCACAAGATAACCAACTGCCTGCGGGACTTGACTGGGGGTTGTTTTACCCACCTGGGAAAAGCATCTCTCCCTCTTCTGCACCACGAATTCCAGAGGAGGAGGAGGCTTTCAGCAGGCATGTTGTAACCCCTCTATCTTGCTGCCCGAGAGAGGCACCAAGCAAAGCTCTCACTGTAGCACTACCAGAGGTAACATTCCACCATGCACTAAAGAGGGAAGCGGAGACCTGACATACTTCTGCTTCAGTGAGCTTCAACACTTCCATTTACTTGAATATTTCCATGATCCAGGCTTAAGTGATCAGATACACTTATTTTAGTATTAAATAGCTCCACTTAGCACAGCAAATTTTTCTACTATTTACTCTTTTGCACCTAATAATTACTGATATATACCCTAACTTCTATTTCATCATGCACGTTAAAACAAGCCAAACCCAAATCAAACAAAAAACCCACCCCCCAAAACAACAACAAAAAAACCCAAAACCACAAAACAAACAGACACACACACACACAACCAAAACAGAAACACACACAAACCCCCCAGGCTTGCTGACTCTGCTGAAAGCCAGGGAAGGACTCTGCAGCTCCCTTTTGAAAATCAGCATCTGAAGTACCTGTCAGTGTTTATGACATGTGTGCACGGTATCTGTAGATATGCACAACCTCAGAAGATGGGGGGGGAAGTATAAATGATATTTTCTTGCTAAAATAAACAACCCAGTGGAAGGAAAGGGACACCTTCGCCTACGTTAAGGACTTGCCAGAACATGCACCAACATTTGTAAACCTACCGTGTGTTATTTGTCTCTTCTTGAGATCTGCACTTTTTCAGGGAGACTTCATGATCAATATTCTCCACTATCACCATTCGGTGTGTCTGTGATACAGTCCTGAAACACTGCCATCTAACAGATCCAACCTGCTGGGGCAAGAGGGTTCCTTTACCTCAAGGTCGAGGCGTACGTGTTTGAAGCATTTTGCTCTGCAATTTCAGGAATACCGAGCAGTAATTTTCAGCTGAATTCCTGCAAAAGCAATTCCCCTCTTCAGAGATAAGGCAAAACAAACTGCTTTTTGAAAAAATTCTTCGCTCATTAAAAGGAACTCAATTTGTTTAACCAAAGCTGCGCACAGACAAGGGCAGGGAGAAAGGCAAACTGAACTAAAAGTGGGGGTTTTTAACCTTGAAAGTAAAAATCAGCCATGCATTGCAAGACAGAAAAGTGACCTTAAGAGACCTGCAAAAGCTGCATTTTTATTTTTTTTTTTTCAGTTAATAGGTAACCCTAAATATCTTTTAGGCTCTTCATTGTTAAAACAAAACAAAAAAAAGAAATAAAATCAAATGTTAAATAGTTTGTACACCACTGAACAACAAACAAAACCAGCTTCCTTCAACTATAACGCAATAGCACATTCTACTTGTGTTTGTTGCATCACTCATCTGCTTAAGAGGTATCTGCCTTTATGAAAGTAACTATTTCATAACAGCAAGCAACCGTTTCATTATTCCCCAAGAAGTGTTTTGCAAAGATTATTCTTCGTTCGACTTTGTAGTTAAAAACCAGTAAATTATTATTCAGGTGGTAGCCAATGCCTAACAAGCTACGTCCTATGTTTTGTAAAAGCGATAGAATGATTTCCATCTACGTCCACAAGCATTGGAAGGAGGTTCAGTATAGAGCACACTGCTAAAGAACAAGTCTATAAGAAACCCATAAATCACCGAGCATCTCTGTTATGCCAAGCTCTGCTTAAAAGTTGGACTGCTCACCCTGAGACTGCTGAATACAAGCACCAAAAGGGTCATTTGCTGTGCACCTCAACTTAGCACAGCATGAGATGTCAAGGCAACGACTAACAAGGGAACACAGAGTGTTTTCTTATTCTGGTGATGACCTTCAGCTCATCTTCCATGCGACACACTCAAAAGAAAATATGTAAATTGTGCCATTGTACCTCGTTGATCTCATTTTTTGATCTATTAGCTACAGAATCGGGTCATCATAAATGTACTACACTTGACATCTTGTTTTTCAGAGGGTTCCCAGTGACACCAGCTGTTACTCCCCAGTACACTGATTGCTCTTCCTCCAAGTGTAGTAAATTAAGTCAATTAAATATACAGCAGCTTTACTTCATTTGAGTCCATTGTAGGGCTAATATTTGAATTTCTTGGTAAAAACTATTTTGACACACAACCTCCCGGCCCACTGCTCAATTTAACCCTCAGTATTCACTTGGCACATTTTCTCTCTTTTCTTCATTCAAGCTATTAGCGTATCACGTGAAATAGTAATTTTTCTGGACCATATAAACTCAGCTTTTATACCAAAAGCCACGTTCACAGCATCGAGGAGCTGCACAATACAGAACCCAAGGCACACAACCCACAGGATGCTAGAGCTGTGCAAGCCTCTACTCAACACTACTGCCCTCCCAGTCCTCACTTACATGATAACAAATCAGTCCGCAGGTTAAATGACCTTAACAATACAAAAATACAGCATCAGTGCAAGAGCAAGATAAGCTATTTTCTATAGGAAGTTTGCGTGACTGCTTTTCTGGGCTTTGGAGAGACTGGTGAACCGGGCAAGGTTCCACGAGAGACTTCACACTTTCCGCAGTGCTGCAAAGCAGAGCTGCTAACTTGACGACGGACAGCCACCATCGAGCTCAGAACGGGCGATTTGTTCATGAGCCACGCTTTTGGCCACACAGAGTGGAAAAACCCAGACCGAGCTGTGTCCGTGAGTCAGTCCGCTGCAGTGCCAGCGGGCCAGCACAGCGAGCGGGATCAACCCCGAAGCACCGGGGTTCTCGCCGCCCTTTCAGCTGTGCCACACACACGTCCTAGGAGACCACATGCCCAGACTGATTTCATGATGTTCTTAGCAGTTAAAAAAAATACCCCAACCAAACAACAACCAACCCCCATGGAAGATTGCAGGGAGAAAATGAACTTAGCTTGAACAGTCTTTCTTGCCTGTTTGAGGATCCAGCTGGGGCCAAGGGGGAGGCATAAACAGGGCCGTCTAACAGCATCTAACGCAAGGTATTGCCCCAACTTGATCCAGTTGGAAAAATTAGGAAGGAAGTTTAAATCCTCAAAAAAAATCATTTGAGGCACCTGCACATTTCCCATACGGATCAAGTCTATAGGAGACTGGTTATAAAGAGTGATTGTTTTAGGAGAAAATTCACTCACAACCTTGACCAACTATGCTCTGAAATATTATTTTAGTTATGTTTTTTTTTTTTATATACAACTGAACTACCGCTTATTTCAGGGGGCTGAGGGGATTAATTTGGGAGAGGTTTTCTTTGTTGAGGGACAAAGTAGTTTCAGAAACACAAATATTTAGAATCTACAATTTAGTTTCTAAATATACTGTCACAAAATAAATGAGAGAAGCCACAAATGACAGACTGTTCTGATAAACATTGTTTATTGTTTGTTCTTCCATCCTACTTATGAAAACATATATATTAAATAGTGAATGCAGAAAGAAACACCAATGAAACCCAGGAAATTTAAAGCTGAAGGATGTTGTACTATCTGTCCCAAGTTAATTCCATCCTCTTCCTGTTCTCTATATATAGACCATGGGACTGACAATATTATCCTCGACCAAGCTTCCTGGTTTGGGTCTCTCTCTGTGTAACTTCAAAGTCCCGTAAACACAGGTCATCCTTCCTGTCCTCATGTTGACCTTCTTGATCCCCTTTCAGTGGACAACTGTTCCCTCTGACCTCCTCCTATAACTTTTACCTCTGATAACCATCTCCTGTACCTCTGTCATCCTCTGTCACTGCGGAGTTGCAATTCATCAACGTGCAAGGGCACTGCTGCTTCCCCAGCTCTCTTCCCTTTTTCCATCAGGTTGTCCATCACCGTCTCTCTCCTCTCACTCTGCCTATCTGGACCAGCCCCAGTTTCTCCTGCCTCAGCCCCTACACCCAGCTTGTCCTCACTCTTGCAGCTAAACCCATGGGAATGAAACCCCATGACTCTGCCGGCTTTCTTCCCTGTGCCTTTAAGTTTTATATGCATCGAACTGTCCGCTCCACATTTTGCAGTTTTCACTATTTTCTACTCCCTCTAAAGCTCCTCTTCTCTACCCCTTTCTCCCAGGTCAGCTACATGAGGATCCTGGAAAGACAGATGCATTTCATATTACACAACATCTCCAAGACCTGGCATTTTACACAGGTTTGAGCAGCCTTCTCATCCCTCCCTCTTCTTCCAACATCACGTTTGTATTTGAGAAGGTGGTCCAAGATCATCATCCCAACAACTCACCTATCTGTTTCTTTCCTCAGTTCCCTCAAAAGACCAGAAGATACACACTCCTGTATATAAAGGAGGTACTGATGCTACAGCCACCAACTGGCTCTTAGAGTAAAGAGAAAGGTTTAAAGCCTTTACCCAAGTGCTCTTCATCCAGACAAAAAAAAAAAAGGTCATCATTCTCCTCTCTAGATTTTGGGATAAGCAGTTTTCCCTTCTCTGTCCAACCTATTTTTGATCCCCCAGTGGTACAGGGAATGCGATCATTGCCAAATTCTGTTTCCTCAGCAGTCACATCAAGACCCCTTTGATTACTACTAGAAGTTTCTTTTTCCTCACTGGATTTATGCGTTCATAGAAACTACCAGCAGGGGAAACCCTGAAGAAGGAAGTGTGGGTGTTTAGTTCTGCACTATTGGTTTGCTTGTGTAAACAATTTATTTTCTCTCCTCTCTCCTGGGACAAAGCGTTTTGAAATAAGTGTTTCTGAAGAAAACAAACCTCATTCGTTGAAATGGTGAAACTGGGTTAAAGTACTGACAACAACAGACCATCCTGAAGTAATGTGGTGGCTCCACATGGTTACTGTATCTGGGGTTATGTTATGTACATAGGTCAGAGGAGGAGTTTGTCAGTCACTTCTTTTTTTCTTTCTGACCTGAATCAAATGTGACCAAACCCAGCAAGAAAGTGAGGCAGCAGTCAGATGACAAGATATTTTCTAGGTTTAATAGTTGATGACACACTGGTACCAGAACATTCCCATGACTCTCAGCAACAAGCATTGTCAACTACTGTGTATGAGGAGCTGGGAGGTGTACTGGGATATAGGTTTACTTGGTCCTTTTACAAACTAAGAAATGTTTAACAGCTAACAAATTCCATCCTTCTTTTTCTGCAGATAATAAAGAGAAAGCTGCCAATGGGTGAAAATAGTTCTTGTGGTTACATACCACGGTTTCAAGACTTAACACAGCATTACTTTATTGCTTCTACATCTGGTGCCAGTTATTTTTATACAGCTTCTTTGTATAAATTCAGCAACATGAAGAAAAAGCCTTCAAAGCCTATCAACCACTCTCAAAAATAAACAATTTCATTTCTCTCTATTCTTCTGTACCTCAGCTATGATGTATCCTCTGCACAAACACAAACCAATGCCTCTGGGGAGTCACAAATCTCAAGTGAGTATCTTGACCTGCTGTGACTGAGCTATGGGAACCCAATCCACCCCTACAACTCATTATTTCTTTCCCAGTTTGCCTCTCACCCAGAACATAGCACTAAAAGGCAAACCAAGGAGAAAACAAGCATCTTTCTTTCACAGTTTGTGGACCAAGACCTCAGGTGGGTAGGATCACTGTTCTCTCTCCCCTCCTGCTTGCAAAGTCCTACCCCAAGCCCTGCTGGAGAAGGTAAACATGAGCAATGTCTGAAAGGGGCCAGTATCAGCTTCCTCCCAAAAAGACAGAAATGAAGCATACTCCATTATTTCCTCCAAGGCCTGCGTACAGGACAACCAGAGCTACCCAGAAAGACCTTGCTAAGGCCAACCCTCTCTGCCTCCCAGGTAGTTAGCTGGCATTTGATGCTGAGTACCCCTGGACAACCAGGAAAGCATGGGCCTAGAGGGACAGCTGGGCCAACTCTTCCCATCCCCTCCTTCACCAGCCTGGAGGGGCTGTTACAATCAGCTGCACCTCCTGATGCTGCTGAAGTTTTCAAGCAGGAGCAAAGCTCTTTTGCCTGCCTTTACAGCTCAAAGTGTAAAAGCAGCAGCTGCTGTCAGCTATCAGTGTGACTGCATTCAGCTCGTATTTCCTACATTTGTTCTTACCTTGAAGGGATAGAACCATTTCTCCCCCCCTGCCTTCTCCCCTTCAGAAGAAGGTTCTATTCTGCAGAATGTAGCTGCAGTGGTCCCTCTCTTGTCCAGGGGATCTGTTGCTTGGCATTGCGTAGTGGAAAGAGAGACAGACTGTGATCCAGCTTTAAAAACATCTACATCACTTTTCACTCTGCAATTCCATTTCTCCTTCCATGCTTCGCACATCCTGCTAGTGACACGTCAGTCTAAGCTTTCCATCATTGCTCCTTTGTACAGCACTGAACACCAAGTGCCCCGTGCTACCGGCACCACAGAATTAGGCAGCAATAGCTATTTGCTTGAAGCCTGCATGTTCAGGGAACTTCTGACAACTCCTGCTCATTAGTCTTTCGATCAGAAATGCATTCCAAACCCATGAGCACCTTCAAACAGCTGCCACAGCTTCAAACACCTCTTAGCAGCTTGCCACAAAGAAAGCACCTCTCTCCAGCCTCCTCCAATGTGTAACTTCACACAGAAACGTACCTCTCCTCACACTCACACGTTTCACACCTACGTACCAATTACACTGACACCACCGTATCTTACTGAGGCCTCGAGCAGTACCAGGTTAGTCTGGCATTTCATTACCACCAAGGCTGGAACTTCAGAGCCTGCCCATGAAAGCAGTAACTTTTCCACTTTCCAACAACCCAGATCAACCTTAGGAGGTTTGGCATCTAAACGATGAAGACCTTACGTGCAATTTGGAATTGGCCTACACAATCCCAACACAGATCCAAGGGTTGATGATGATGCTGAACTGCATCTGAAAAAGGAAGGTCTGAGGCACGGATGGGGTTCAGGAGTGTTTGAAAGGCAGGAAAGAGATGCTAGCCTAGAAATGGATTTAAGCAGCCGAGGAAATACCCATATTGCTTTCAATTAAAAGCTGGTAAGCTTGAGAAAAAAAACCAACTTTCAACTGATGACAACTTTCTATGCTAGCCATAGGGGGGGATGAATAAAAGGGGGATGAATAAAAGCAAGGGATTCCATAACATGCTGAAAGGGTCACCCTACAGGCAATGAACTTTGCCAAGCCTCTACATGACCCATCTTTCTTTGGGGATTGTACAGTCAGATTAAAGAGGGCTTCATGGGTGCCAGGAATAGGGTACACAACCTGCAAGCTGACAAACTTGGGGTTTATTCTTGTCGGGACCTTTACCATAGTTTCAAGAGTTGGCCTGTGCTGCACTGTGCTCATTTAACCAAGTGTGACAACTAGGAAAAGACCGAATGGAGAAGAACTGATGGACCGTTCATAGCTAAAATTATACATCAGTCAACACCCCACTGAATGGAAAGCTTACTGAGCATGAGCTGAACCTATGATCTACCTTTCTTAAATAATTCACCAGATTCCAGTGAAATGCTCCAAGTGAAGATTTTCACTAGAGAAATAAAGGCCACCTTCCCATTCTGTTGGGCCCAAAGGGCACCGTCTGTCTTGACAGAGAGGAGACACTTGGAAGCAGAGTTACAAGCCCGTCCCTGCCTGGAAAGGAAGCATCCTCACAGATTGAGCTGTACAGGGAACACGTTATCCACACCACCCATGGGAACTGGAAGACCCAACAAAATAAAAACCCAAGGAGTCTTCCCATCCCTGCTGATGCGTTGCTTCCTATCGGGAGTTCTAACTACACTGACAAACGAATGCCTTTATTTGTGTGAAGGAAAAGGTGGTATTAAACAGTGTCTTGATATTAAGCCTTTCTTCAACTCGCTGCTTCCTCATTAGTGTCTACGTGCAGCAATCCTCAGCTAAACGTACGCTCAGATAATCCTAAGGTCCAGGCCTTTTCCTTAGTTTTACATTGCATACTCCAGTAGTGCAACCAGAGGTCTACTAGGAACTTTACTATTAGACGGTTAACCTGAGAACTAAAAATCCTAGCCGCTATTAGAAAATTATTAGTGACTATGGAAAGACAACAATCACCAATTGTCAGTTCTTAAAACACGCGAACAAAGTTCAAAGGCAAAGCAAAACACAGGACATTGTAACAGCAACACACAGAGCATCCACAAAAATCAACACCATATTATTAGTACTCCACGGCCTGAAGTACACCTTCAATAAAAGGCTGAATTTAGATACAGCTCTCAGGCTAAGATACTAAAATAAATAATTTTAGAAGGAAAAGAAAAAAAAACAAAACACCTTCTCACTGTGGAGCAGTAAATGCAATGGCTCTCAAGTCTAGACTACGTCATGGCAAATAGAAGCCCGTAAGCAGGGAAGAGAGGTGCCCAGTGTGTTTGCCAAAAGGGCGTCCACACGCTAATGTACTATCTTTAGCAAGGAACACGACACACAAGACAGAGCTAACATACTTCTCTGGCTTCCAGAGCTGCTGTTAACCATATGAGAAATGCACGATCGATGATAGCTGACGTATGCCCACTCATTCATAAAATAATGTTTTTCACTCAGACATCAAAAAAAAAATGAATCCACGTTATAACAGAACAAATATTTAGCTTGGTGGACCATACCTTCTAGAAAAAAAAAATAAAATTGCAGTAAAAGTATTTTAAGGGACATACTGCAGAACAAATGCTGAGCATATATTTGTAGGGAATTCCTGCCAAAACGGGCCTTCCTCAGTGCAACAACATGAATGAAGAATTTTTACAGAACCACTAAATAGAAGGTTTGAATAATCCACAGGAAAAAACAGCTGCTGACTTGATAATGAATTTATTTTTTTTCCCCCCTCTGATCAAATAAGCCAAAAATTCCAAGCAAAGCAGTTCGCAAAGAAGTACATATATAAAATGAAGACCACTGATAAAAGTTAGAACTGAGGTCTTCTGCACAACTCCTCACGACAATTTGGTTGAAATTCAAACATTGCTCCTGGGCAATAACTTTGTTTGTATTGTATTAAAAGTTCCTGGATTCTCACCCACTTTAAAACAGAGCACGGTCGATTTCTCACATGGCAGGACCGGCAGGGATGGCACCTCTGGGACAGGGGAGAAGGGCTAGTAGATTATTGACCCACATTCATAATTGACTTAACTAAGCAGTTTTACAAGTCTGACATATTTAACTAGTAGAAGAGTTCACTCTTGTCTCAAAGACAATTTCCTCAAAGTTCAATTATTTAGAAGCAGTTCATGAGGACTTCAGCAGCATCCCTCCCCCACACAGTCACAGGAACACTTCAGGATATGAGTTTTACTGCAGCTGCTATTTAAGCAAATCAAGGTCAGACTACTAGCAGTAAAAGTCACAGGTCTTAAAATTCACATATTTTTTACTCATGACGCCCCAAAACTGAATTCTTGTCTACTTCCAGGACGACCAACATTTTAAAGAGCTGTCTCCAAACAGAAGCTCATAAAGGCTGCGTGCAAAGCTGGGCTTACACTGTAGCACACGGGCAGACATAATGTCAATAATCCGGAGCACCCTGAAGGTTCCGGGACAGGCAAACCAAAGAGGTGTGAGCCTGAGCAAACACACTGCCAGAACCCTGCCTGCCTGAGCAAACACACTGCCAGAACCCTGCCTGCCTGCCCTCCTGAGCAAACACACTGCCAGAACCCTGCCTGCCCTCCCGAGCTAGTCAAAGTGTTCCAATGATCATCACTCATCTCGCATTAACAACCACAAACATTGTGAGATTATTTTTTTTTTTAACTCCCCAGCTGTAGCTAAAATAGCTTGTTACAGCAACGTAGCATCTCAGAGTTGCCAGGATCTGGTTTCCTAAGAAATCGGTCTCCGCGAGTTACGCATCACAAAGCGTTGCAAGGCCCCAGCTGGCAAAAGGATGGATGCTTATTTTTGTTAAAGCTATGGTTTTGTTTTGTGGTTGCACATACACACACACACACAAAAAAAAAAAGATAAGTGAGAAAAGAAAGAAAAAAAAAAGGGGGAAATTAGGGCAAGCTCAGTGAGGAACACACTCAAGTCAGTCAAGCAAACACTGCCATTGCTCTCCACACATTTACTCCCAAATATACTTACACATATTTTGGCAAAAATGCTCCAAAAGCATCATCCATTAAGAGAAACTATTAAGGATTAGGGGGAGACAAGGCTACGGACCCACAGGTAAGTCAAGAAACACAAAGTCAGCATGTGCAATACACATCGCATGCGAAAGGAAAACCAGTAAGACTTTGGGTTACATTCATGTTGGAAGTATGTTTCAACAGAGTCAGGGGCAAAGAGCCCTGGAGTTAATTACTGGGAAGCATGGATTTGTATTCAGCAAATGTAAAGTAAAAGCCAAAGACATCATTTTGGATGCAAAAAAAAAAAAAAAAAAAAAAAAAGAAAAAAAAGAGATCGATCCATTTAAAAGTCCAAAAAGTTGTTTTGTTTTCCCCCCCCCCCCTTTTCCTTTACAAGCCACTTGAGACCATGCTTGGAGTACTGTGTTTAGTCCTGGGCACCTGGCCAGATGACATTCACATTCTAGAGCTGGTGGAGTGAGGAGCAAGAATAGTTTTTGGGTTGTTTTTGAGGAAAGCCCCTCAGAATAAAGTTGTTTCTGCCTCTAAGCCTGTACACACAAGATTGGGGACAGACAACTGTTAGCATCCCTCAGCAGAGTCAATTTGCACTCCTTCAGTAAATTGCAGACAAGGACTTGTCCCTTACTTTTCAAATACCATGCAAAATGACTCAGTGCTTTCAGACGGCTCAGAGCTCAGGAAGACAACACCTGCTTATATGCAATGCAGGACTTTTACTCTTCAGAGACAAGCCACAGGTGAGACATCTTCCAAGGACTTCCATCTGCAAGGTCATCTTGGAAACCCTGTTCCAAGACAAAGAGGAAAAAATGCACTTTCTCTGCCTCATCCCATCCTCTTGTTACACATCATCTTCACAGACCAGAATCCTCCGTGGTGCAGCATCATTAACAGTTTTTTCCCACATAACAACCAATAGAAACAAGTTCACTGATTCCAAATCATATATGACAACTGCACTTCACAAAATACTATTATTCCTCGTAGAGGACTGGTAGGACTGCAATAATTTCCCTCTGCTACTTTCACTCTTACCATGGTGAGATCCTCCCACTCCTCTCCCATATTCACACTGACAGTAGAAACTCTTACCAGCTTCAAAGAAAACAGTCCAGCATTAATCCTCGGTGATGTTTGAATTGTTTCAAACAACATTTCCAAAAAAACCAGAACGAACCTACCGAGAGCGCGTGACTGCAGCTCCACAATTTCTTTTCCTTTATGTGCAATTTCTCCCTTGCTGATCTCAAGGCAGAAAACCCCAAACTACCAAAAATCCACACCTGCTTTATCAACCAGCTTATTTCCAAAGCATTGCAGTAGACAGGTGATCATTTTCAAATGACTCAGAATGAACAGTAGGAAAAAAAAAAACCAACCCATTTCCCAACTTCTCCTAAGCACACAACAAATGGATGTGCTTGCAATTACAGGACAATCAATCCTAGTCACTCCTCTTACAGAACACATTTAAATCTGTCTGCAAACTTTCAATAAACGATCTGGGAGAAAAGAACCCAAAATAGACAGAAATACGCCTTTAGCCATCCTGTAAAATTTCCTATTTTATTTAAGAGTTACGCTTGGGCTTTACAACGATAGGCTCATAAAAACTACAAAAGGCAATAACAAAGTTACGAGGATAAAAATCAAGCTCTTGGGCCAGATTCATCATTCACAACTAATAGCATAAATTCAGGAGCAACTCCCTTGAAGGTAAAAGAGTGAGTATAAAACTTACTGTCAAGAGAGGAGAACCAGGTCCACCCTCCTTCCACTGAAGGACGATCCACACAAGCAGCAGACCTTCATTAGAGATCCTGGGAATGCTACACTACATTATTCTGCTTTTTGTTTTCCCTGACAACTTCGGGCATCAACACTTGTCTGAAAAAAAAGGCAGTGCCCGGATGAGGAAAGGACTTGGGCTGCCATACTGTACGACCCTTTGTCTCTGTCTTGCCAACCACATCATCAGCTGGAACAGCAGGTGCTTTTCAGGGTAGAAAGTCCAGAGTGGAGGCAGACACGGGTTGAAACTTGTCACGATGCCAGCAGGTCCTTCATTCCCTTCCACTTCTGCAGCACCACTGCAGAACAAGGAGGCAGAGGAAAGATCGTACCCGTGTGTCTTGGGCCATCTACAAGAGGCCCTCTAAACCAAATCATAACAAGCTGCGTTACAGAACAGAATGTCTTTCCTGCCAGGTAAGTATCACGCAGGGCCCAGACCAAAAGTAGGATCAGACCACATGAGCACTCCAGACTCTTACAGCCAAGAAGGCGAAACCGCAGCAGCTGCCCTTCCACAAACAAACTCTGTCATGGCTCACAGCAGCCGAGAGACAAAGCGAATTCCACATCCCTGCCAGCCCTTTCTCCTCACCCTGCTCAAACTGCAAATACTCAGACTCCTGAACGAGTAGGGCAGGACGAACCAGCGTGCCTTAGGATTGGGAAACTGCGGGCCGTAGACCATCAGATAAAGCTAGTGACCGTAAGTAGTCCTGCTCTCGGTCACAAGCACCGTAAAATGCTAACAAGCGGACACGGCATCCTTTCCAGCTCTCAGGAACGTGCTCCATAAGGAGACAGGGGACTGTAGTGCATTACGGGTCTTGCTGCAGCATTTTGTGTCAGGAATAACTTCTCAGCAGTGTTCTAAAGTAAGAAACGTACTGGAAGTCGGAGCCTCGTAACCATCCAACTCCTACTACACCCCGTCTGCGCCTTGTTACGCAGCAACTCAGTTTGACGCGGGGTGCCAAATATTTAGTTACACTTCCGTCCCCTCTCCCGATACGCACAAATGACAAGCAACTTGGACAAAACGAATGGTTTAACTGGCAACACTCGACTCTGCTTAGCATTCTCCCCAAGCAACCCTTAAGTAAGGAATTTTACAGGGTTGTTCCCCCCCCCCCCCCCCCCCCCCGCCCCGGAATGTCAGCAGAAGTGCTGATGGGTTGTCATGGGGCAGGTGTGATTTATACTGAGGAAGAAATTAACTTCTCCACTCATTGGGTAGTTGGGAAATGATGTGGTTTCAGAAAGAGGTGAATAAGAGCCTGTCCTTGTCTCAAAAGCATACAGTCTACAGTTTCCTTTGTCACCAACCACATCCTGGCAAATAGGAGTAAGACACACACCCCCCAAGTTGCTCTCCACACAGTGCTTCTAACCTCCATAAAGCTTAGGAAAACTTGTGTTCATGAGAGTATCCAGGTTCAATATGTAAGTAAATTGTAAAAGAAAACCTATTTGAAATCTCTGTCATAATTTTTACATTCACAGAGTAATTGAGCCCACTTTGACCTCTAATAATGCTTGTTACATTATTTCCTGAAATATACTGAACTCAGAGTTAGTAACGTAATACCTACTTGTCCTAAAACATACATTTGAAAGAAGCTGAGTGTTTAAAGCATGATTAGTATCTCAGTGAATTACTGAGATGAAAGAACTTGGTACCCAGTCATTAAAGAGAATAAGAGTTCTCAAATCATACTGATTTTATAGGTTGGTAGCAGAAATAAATGATGCCAACAAAGAAAGGGAAATCTTTTTGTCCACAATCTGTTCAGGGGAACTTGATTTTATATTTACCTGCTCCTCAAAATGACTTTGGTCTTCTCTTAGAATGTACTATATGACCTAAGCAGCAATGTGGATGTCATCTTGCTGACATTCACTCACAACTGAATCCTACTGATAAATTCTTACACCACAGAAGCTTCCTCTCAGTGGGTAGCTTAAATAGCAAAGTTGTTTTATTCCAAAAGCCAGGGCCTTGAGCTTAAAAAATGCTTGTCCAGAACTTAGCACAAGTTATAAATTCTACATTCTCATACAGAATTCCACTTTCACTTTTAATACACCCCCAAGTCTGAAACTCACTAATTGCTCAACTCTTCATAAAACATAAACACAGAAGATGAACGTATGACTTCATTTTGGACTGCAAAACAGAAGCGGTTTTTTTTTTTTACAAAATACCAAATTGTGTAATTTGTTTACCTTTCTTGCTTTCAAGATCTTTTCTATTTTATGACATCTGTGGTCATCATGCCCAGCACAAGATCTCATCTTAATTGATTATTTTCAGTTCTGTGTTGTACTAAAACTTTCTGGAATTTTCATCCATCTGCATCTATTTGCTAAATACATGGTCTTAACATCTTCTGACTCCCATGTTAAATAAACACCCTATGGTCCCACTTGGTTCTATTTTGGAAGGGTAATTCTTCACTCGGCAGTGTAACATGAAGTAAAATAAAACCAGCAACTCCTTATTCAGTGGCATAGAAAAAAAAAAGTGAAATTAATTATGAACATTCTAGGAAAAGGAAACAAGGTTATGAAACACTTGCCGATGCTGATGTTTGGAATCTTAATGAATAAGCAATGCAATAATGCTGGGCAAGTGTGCGTGGGAGGCGCGCTCTGAAGAAACTGGCTGTTTTCCTCTCTCTGACCAGTTGAGCTGTTATGAATAAAAAATGTTGTTGCTAAAGAAACCTGTAATAAATCCTGTTGGGAGTATTACATGTGCTGATAACATACATAAACTTTGTAAACATATTAAAGTGTCAGGTCCTAGTAGCTCTGGCTCATGTGGATGCTTGTAAATGTTAGTTGAGAAATGCAATGGAAATCTTGTTCCACCAGCTGCTTACTCCTACATTTCTGGTTCACATGATATCTGCATTCTTTTCCTTCCCCTTGAAATAAAACCTAACTTCATAGAGGAGACAAGGAAAAAGGGCTCAAGACCTACCTCTGCTGTAACTTCCCACCAAAAGCTATCTATCACCAGAGAGTTGTGCATCTGGTGAGTTATCTAAAGAGATGCAGGGTGGATGAGGAGCTGGTGCTTGATAAATGATTTATTCTATTCTGAACATCTCTGCTTTGTGTAGCAATGCCCTCCACCAAAGTAAAGTTGGCATCCCTGAACAATGGCTTCGAGTTGCCTTGCGGTGGGTGGGAAGAATTGGGTGCCTCCAAAGGAGACTGGCAAAAACCAGCAGGCTGAACAAAGGATTCTCAGTCTTGTCACAGGGAAATGTTGTGGCCAGAAATCTCAAATCCTGGTTGTTCAGGGTGTCTTGGCACTACTACCCAACCTTGCAAGCCAACACATTCTTTAACAAAAGAAAGAAGACCTCACTCTTTTCTTTTGAAATACACCAAGAAGGGAGCAGCAACCTTGCTGCCCTTAATGTATTCAAAAATATTCAGCCAGGAATTGAAAAACTAAGTTATATTAATTCTTCTATCTAGCATCACTCTAGCCTGTGTTGATCTGCTCTAACAAGATGACTTTGTATCAGATGGATTTGCATGTAATCTCAGGTCATTTGGTTGCACCCAGTTTAGTTAGCACTGAAGAGGAAAGGGCTTGGGGTACAGTTATGGGAGCAGAGATGTGTGTGGCTGTATTCCAGTATCAGTAAGTCATCTCCTGCATAGCCCTTTGTTCCCTGTGGAAGACCTTTGTGGTTTTATTTTTATAACTTGTTTTTATTTATTTATTGCCTTTTTTACCTAGGGTTTCTTCAAGAGAAAATCCCAAAGTCTCTGCAGAAGACACCTGAGCTCAGTGGCCTCCAATGCCAGGTGGATGCTCAATGTCAGTAAGCTGAAGTCTCATGTTAGGCATGACAAAACATCTGATAAACGTCCGTGCATCAGGGATGAGGTGGCAATTAAGCAGGGCTTTGACAGTGACGGACTCAAGAGTTTAAATCCTGCCCCAGACACACCTTAGGCATCTAGAGTCCTGTTCTCGGATCTGAGCCTTTCTGTGTCTGCCTTCACACTTAGAGGAAGCCGCAGGAATCACACTTCATTTCTACTCCAACACCCATCAATGAGCTCCTGTTTTATTTTACAGTGCCCCAAAATCTGCTTTACTGTACAGGAAATATCAAATATCTGAAATCCCATGTAGGACCTTTCAAGTTTAAGCATGAAACGTGTCAGGACATAAAAATGACGCACAATTAGAAACTTGAAAGGATGAAGTTTATAGCAGCAGTGCTACCAGAGTTTGGTGTAGACCTATGGTTTGGGGTTTTCTTTCATTAAAAGTATCACTCTATGCATTTTTTTATGTTCTTCTCTCTAATTACTCTGCTGTGTGGAGCCAAAGTATCAGTGCAAGGCCAGGGTGCTACTCAGAGCAGGCAGGAGCTTGGTACTGTCACAGTTCCTGTCTCTCCTAGTTCAGCTGCCCATAGCTGAGTGCTTCCCTAGAATCACTGGAGGGTTTTAAGTTTTGTGGCTTCTTTGCTTCAGTGGGTTCTATTTTTAGTCACATGAGTAAATAGCACTGCCATTTTTAAATGCATGGTCTATATCTCATAATTCAGAAATCGAAATACACAAAAATGTTTTGTAGCCAGCTATTGTATAACCTTAGTACAGTTGTTCCTTCTTTTTAAGTAGTGTTGCTCATCGCACTGCTCACTGCCAACAACAAAAATAGGGTTAAAGTAGACGTTAATAAATTCCATTGGATTTTATTATCACAAAGCGTCTAATAAGCAATCTTTCTCCCATCTCCAGAAACTCGGTTATTCAACTATTTATAAAAAAAAAGTTTTAGCTCTTTTTTTGGGTTTGGTTTGGTTTTGTTGGGGCTTTTTTTTGAGACCCATAACATGTTTTACATGAATAAATATTCTCTGAATATTTTTATCTGCGGCATTGTTTGTGGTAATAGCAGACAGACAGACTTTTGTATAAAAACGTACATGGCTTCAGCTGCCTTTTGTCATCTGATAAGATTGCTTTGTTCTGAATTATTTTAGTAAAAAATTGGCAAAGCGATTTTGAGTAGTTCAGACTCCAAAATTAGAAATGAGACAAAAATATTATTTTTTTATTAGATTTTATAACTCCTCCACCAGGCTTTCGCAACTTTTCATTTAATTTCAAGAGCAAAAGGGACAATTTACTGTTGGGGAAAAACTTCTTAAGAACCTCTATAGTTGTAATGGATGAGTTTTTCTGGTAGTCACGGTCTATAAATGATTGAATATGAAATGGTAGACAGCTTATTAAGGTTAGGATAAACAGCAGTGTTCAAACCAGCACGCTAGCTTTATTAACCAGAAAGCAAAATGAGCACACTAAGCAAGAGATAATGACTAAGTCTGATTATTAAGTCCTAGCTCAGATTTTATTAGGATAACTTCCATTATCTTCAGTGAAAAATTTACAGCGAGAAGAAGCAGCAGACCAGGGATTCGCAAAGGCTTGATACACTAATAAAAAAAAAGCTTAAAAGAAGAAATTAATCTCAGAGTTAACTTTATTGACTTCAGTTGGCTCAGTAGGTGAAAGTAGCAAAATAGCTGTTCTTCTCATATGCTTAAGGAAGAGTTTGCCTCCTAAGCAGGCTACATACCACAGTTTTGAAAGGTATAAAGCATTGGTTTTCCCTTTAGAGATATTGTGCATATTTAGATCATGCAATTCTGAAAGTACTCTAGCGTAGGAATTCTTCCAAACTCAAAATGATTCCTGAGGTCCTGCAGAAAAACACCCCTCTTCAGCTCCAGTGAAGCCCATGGGACTTTCTCCACTGAGAGCAAGGGAGGCAGATTCAAGCTCTAAAAACATAGTTTGTATTTTATTCTGACTGAAAAGAGAAAGAGAACTTTGTGTATATATTTGCTGATATACCATCCTACATCAATGTCTCTGAGAAGCTGTTGTAATATATGTATCTACAGTTTAACCTGAATTTTATATAGCGTAAGAAATGTCTTCAGCAGCTGAAAGAAACAAGAATTGAAATTATGACCCGTTCAGATGTCAGGTATGACATGGGAACTGGTCTGTAACGTCCTTTAGTCTCTTGAGATAATACGTATCGTTCCACATAGATCTGGTATACTTCAAGCTCAGATCTACGTGTACATGGAGTTTTAAAAAAAACCCACAATGCAAGCAGACTATCCCTAAAATACTTCTAACACTTACAGCAATGAGTAGTGATTTCCTAAAATTTAATTATTTAAGATATCGCTACAACAAAATACGCTTGCAGTTTATGAGAATACAATAAAACAGTTCTCCGTCTACTTTTGTTTCTGATGACTGCGATAGGAATTTTACAGTCTTATTTCGAAATAAACAGGATCTCATCCAAAAAATGAGAACTATAGTTTCACTTCATTAGAAAAAAAGATGCACTTGTCACCAGCAAAGTATTTACCCTGACAATACTAATATGAAAACACCACAGAAATAAATTATCAGGAGCATACAAATACTTTGAAAGAGAACTATCCCTTAATAATTTAATCCCACCCAAGGACAGATTCAGCTTACTTTATGACTGGTTCCTTGGCTAACTTCTGCTTTAAATTATTGCACTCAGATATTAAATGATTTATTTTTTAAAAAGTTGGTAGCAACAGCTATATATAATATAGAATATGTAGCATTACCATCTGTGCAATGCCAACCTTAAACAAACATGTAGGTAACAGTAATATATATGTATTCATGGTGAAATACTAAAATAATTGCTTCCAAAATGCAGTGTTATTTCAGCTAATAATGCAATTCCTCTTTCCTTGTTGACATTTTACCTCCATGTAAATGACATCCTTCACAAGGGTAAAAAAAATTAAAAAGAAGATATGATTTTACCAGTTTGTGTTTTGTCAATTCTCTCCTGGTTTTGTTTTATTTTATTTTATTTTATTTTATTTTATTATTTTATTTTATATAGCTATGTTTTCAGACGGGCTGTTAAACATCTGCTTAATTTTGAATTCATAAGTAGTTGCATGCAAACAAAGCCAGAGGCAAAGCGTTTACAGAATGGAACCCTCCACTCATGATCATGACCAGAAGCAGATGCTGGAAGACCTGCAGTTCCGCATCAACAGAGGAGCCGACAGAGGACCTACTGAAGGAGCAACCAAAGGAATGAGCAAACACCGGGTACCTCAAATGTGCCGTTACAGCAAAAGACAAGAGGCAATTGCCAGCATCAGATACTTGTTGGGTTAACAATAATATATATCATGGTAGCTCTAGAATCAAATTGCTGTTCCACTAAGTCATACTGATAGTTTTACTCCTAGATGTAGGACCCGTAGTACAAATGCAGAACTTACTATCACTTTGCTTGTTTTAGCGATTTCCAAATTTAGTCCATGGCTCACTGGTAGTCCACAGGGTCATGGCAAATGGTCTGTCGGTCATTCACAGACCCATAGCAAATAATACTTCATTTCCGTCAGTTAAAAGGTCAATGAGAAAGGTGCACAACTGTCAGTACTAAGTTTTGAGGATTGGTGGTGGCCTGCAGAGCCAAAATATTTTTGAACTATTGACTTAATCCTACATTTTTCTGAAGAAAACTGTGTTTACTGGCAGATATATAGAACATCTTATTTATTGGTATGCTAGTCTATACTCTGCTGCATATTAATCTCTCTTGTAGGACCTGAACAAGCAACTTAATCTGTTAATCGTAGTTGCTTTTATCAGACTAAACCCAAATATCTTTGCTAATGATATGCTTGCTTTTGAATATTTATTGATCTTGTCTGTGATGTCTAATTAGGGACCCAATCGTATGCCCTCCATAGTGGACTTCAGAGGAGTTTTGCCTCTGCACAGTCAACTAGGATCATGAGACAGAACTTTAGGATGCTCAAACTAGAAACTTCAGTAGGAGTTTCAGGAGTGAAAAGACCGCAGACTAGACTTTTCTCCTAGTAAAGATTACTTTGGCAATAGGTAGAAAATAAGTAATGTTTCAGGACCAGGTCTTCCTAACCTATACCGGTTGAAAGTCTGGCCCAGCATATTCTGAATTAGTCAGTTCAGGCTTTGTTATTCATTTATCTTGAAATGAGAAAGTCTGCAATATAATACATAGAACGGGGGACACAGATATTAAACAAAATGAAGTAACACGGGCTCTCTGGCTGCTTGATGGCAAGTGGCTTATACTGTATTTAAAAATATGTAGGTTAAATGGAAATTTTAAAACTGCTCCCTAGCAATGGATTTAGGTCTTATACTTAAAGGAAATGATCTGGGCAAAAGAAACAAATGCAGAGAAAGTCTTCCATGTAGCAGATTAAATTGACAGGTGTCTTCCTTATAGACACTTTTTTTTCCCCCAATTTCCCCTCTTCTCTAATAGCAATTAATGGAGTTTTAAAGCCACAATGATCAGTGAAAGTGGTGACCTTAACCTCTTTCATAGTAACTTTCATAAGCACTCATGTTCTAATTTTTTCTTCACATCAAATAACCACTAGTTATACCAAAGCATTTTTTACAGCCAGTCCGATTTGAAGACCTCGGACAATGGACAATGTACCCCATTTCCAGGTGACGTGTTCTGATGGTTATTTGGCTTCACTGCCAAAATAATGAGCCAGGTGTCCATTCTGACTCTTCCTAGCTGTGATTTTTTTTCAACCACTTTTGTTTCTGCTGTGAATTTAACTAACGTCTTGTATTTTAAGCAGAAAACTTAAGTACTCCACGTTGTACCAACCAGCCAATTATCCACACTCAACGCTTCCACCTCTATTTCCTGAAAATTATGCTTCTCAACAGAGTGCCTAAGAAAGACCGAGATGGGACGGCGCTGGTACGAGGAGCAAGCACATCGCACGCACGATGCTGAGAAACTGCGGCTGTCCTGCGCCCAGCACCGAGACCGCCCGGGAACGGGAGGGCAATCTGCCTTCCCCTGCCTAAAAAAGCGGGCCCAGGAGAAAGGCCAGCGGCCGTGCCGTGCCGTGCCGTGCCGTGCCGTGCCGTGCCGTGCCGTGCCGTGCCGTGCCGTGCCGAGCCGAGCCGAGCCGAGCCGAGCCGAGCCGAGCCGAGCCGAGCACCTGCCGCCGCGGGCTGCCCACCGCGTCACAGGACAGCAGAGGTCGCCGCCGGCCCGGCTCTGGCCCGGCGCTACTCGCACCAGGTGCCGGAGCAAGGACGGGTGGAGGGGGAGCCCCACTCCTCGACACGGCGAGGGGTGGCCTTCCCCCCTACCCCTTCCGTGCCACCGACCCGGGGCTGAACCCCCCCATCCGCGTCCGCCGTGGTGGACAGTCGCAGCTTGTGGGCCCGCGTCTGCCAGGGGTTAAAGGAGTGGGTGGGAAGTGAAAGAGGCTGCGGAGCCCTCCCTTGCCAAGGATAATAAATCGGATGCCCTGACATGTTTTACTTAGCCCTTAGTGATCCCTTGCTGCGCGGCGTGGGGATGGGAGGGCTGAAGCCCCGCTCTCACTCGTCCTCAGCTCCGCTTTAAGGGCACTTTAGGTGAATCAAACCTTGTGTGCGGGAGGCAAACCATACAAAGGAGGCTTTCAAGAGCTAGCCATGCCAAACAGGGGAAGGGAGCAAGGGCTGAGGGAAAAAAAATAAAAAATGAAAAAAAAAAGTGACCTCCCCGTCCCCTCTCTTAGGACGTAACTCAGTTACTTCTTGCTGATTAAATGCAGGCTGCCGTGTTTTATGACATTTCCTCGGTATCTGCAGCTGTCAGGGAAAGAAGACAGGCATGAGCAGCCCCTCCGCGGTAGGTGCACAGAAAATGCCTCCCCTCCCCAGAAACATCGACGGGTCCCATGCAGGAGAGACGGCCAGGCGGGATCATGCCCGTGACCCACGCTGCCGCATCCCGCCGCCGTAGGCTCCTTACCCGTCTCCGCCGGTGCTTTGTCCGGTGGACCTCTGCGGGAGGCGGGGAGTAGACAGCGGACACAGGTCCCCAGAGCTGCCTGATGCTGCCAGCCCCGCCGGAGCCTCACGTCGGAGCCCGCTGGCCCGTCTGCCGCAGCGCCCCGCGACCTGGACAGCGCCTTCCCGACGGGGCGGCTCGCTTCTGCCTCCCTTTTCTTCCTGCCCCCGATGCTGGGGGGATCTCCTCTGCCTGGGGTATCTCTTCTCCTCTGGCTTCCCACATAGTATCCTCTGGACGGCTGCGCCCAAGGAGCAGCTGCCAATACCCCTGGGTACTGCCCCTCGCCCCCCGGTACTCTCGGCTCTCTTCTGCCGCCACCCCGGATCCAGGCGGCATTGGTCAAAAGGTTGCTAAATCAGAAGGGACGAGCTCCCTTCATCCCATAGGATTTTAAAAAAACCCAAACCAAAACAACAAAACAACAACAACCAAATCGTAAAAAATCAGGGGCTGCAGCTCCGGGGAAGTGCCGATGAATTACGCAGGGGCTTCCCGGACAGTGCCACCGAAGTGACTAGTGGCTAGTGGAGGCTGGAAGTCAGCGGGACGGGCAGAACCACGACACCCCAGCCCCCCACTACGCCTCGCCGGGCGCCAGGCTTAACCTGTAGCCTGTAGTACTGGTTCATGGGCTGGGGGCTTCTCTCTCCATTTTCCCCCAAGTCGCTTAATGGTGACCGGGGTGGAGAAAGGCTCTAAGGGCACCACGGCGAAAAGTTACCTGTCGTGTCATCGCGCTTTCCCTTTAGGAACTGGAAAGAGCTAAGAAAGCATGTTCCACTTTACCAGACATTTAAATATAAAGGAGCAGATGCAAGTCTTCCCGGAGCCAGCTCTACTCATCCCAGTGAGGTGAGAGAGGAAAGCAGAATGAGATCAAAAATTGCCTTCATCCCTCCAACTCAATGGAACTGCCTGCAGATCCGCTCGGCCGCGCCGTGGGCGCGGGACTCGCTTCCGAGCGCACTCTCCCAGACACCGGGGGCACAAGAACCCCCGGGACAGGTGAAAGCCTAACGAAAGGAGGCAGAAGTTATCAAAGTATAAATCTCTTCACACTTACTTCTTCCCTGTCGCCGTACCCTGGAGGCGTTCTGGCTGCCAATGTATTCCATAAAGTTCAAAGTGATAAAAAACCAAGAAATCAGTCGCAATTGCATAGTAACCCTTTGAGAGTTCGACTTCTCCTTTTCGTTCTTTTTTTCTTTCTTTTAAAAAAATAATAAACCGGAGTGGTAGGCGGCAAGGGATGAACACAGCAGCAGAAATACCTGCACTGAGATCCAAAGCTGGGCTTGGCCGGCTTGATGGCTTTTGTGATGAAGTAACAGGTTGAAAAACAAATATAGAGATCTAAATTTACTATGAATCACAATCTGTGGAATTCCCTATCA